>SCLD01113064.1:0-28548 GCA_004367895.1 Oikopleura longicauda
GATAAAAGTTATTAAAATATGAATTATTTTCAAAAATACTAGAACTGATGATCTTGATTTCGTGAGGGAAAGTTTATACAGAAATCGTCACATGACGCCGTAAGAACGGTTTTCATTTTAGCCCAAAAGGAAAAATGTCCTGAAATAGGACAATTGTCACTGGGGAGTTAAAGCGTGTTACCCCCCATATTTACCTATTTGAGCTATCTTTTTTTTGAACGAATGACGCTAGCTCAAATTTTCTAAGGCTTTATAAGGAATAAAGTGAAAACATTTTTTAATGAACTCATTCGACAAAAAGATGGAACGACACAGCTTGAGGCGTAATATTATTTCAGAAGCTGTATCAGGGACTTGATTTGAAATTTTTGCCGAAATTGATCAAACGGTACCAACAATGGAAAATCAAATCCAGGAAAGGTACAGCCATCATTAGCGCAGTTGGATTGATGTCAGCTGTTTATATTCCAGTTTTGTTGCCCATTGCTGTTGTTGCAATGTCTTTTCATGTTTTCACAATTTTATACAAAGTTTGGTATTTCCGGTGAGTACAAGGATATCGACGTCTTGTAACTTATTGATGTAAGTCGGTGATTAACCTTGACTCATCATTGATGAGTCATCAACTATTATCCATTAATCTTAAGTATGCGGTTCGGATCATTTGCTGACGAGCTACACGCTGGCCATGACGAATACTAGAGGAGTATCCTGGATAAGGACAGAGGGATTATCCGGCGCTGGAAAAGACGCCAAAGGCCTCGTGATTCAGTTGATCTTAGAATGGACCATTCTGAACGGTCCGACCGATATGATTAATTGTAGATGTTGGTGTCCGAATATCCCTGGACAAGATTGCATATTGGAAGACGGACGTACAACGAGTGTAATCAATGTATTTAGTAATAACTCAAATAAAATTTAATAAGGTCACAACTGATATGTTACTTATCATATCATGTGATTCATATGTACCAATGGTATAGTACCATTTTTTGTTTGCAAGGTACTATTTTGATAAGCTAATCTGGTAGTAAAAAGTCCTCCATTAGATCAGCATATAACTCTCTTCTGCCCTCTGGCAATACACATTCGTCATGCATAATTGTTCACTTGCACATAATTTCACACGCTCTTTATGACGAGTCATAAATGCTGAGTCATGATGAGTCATCGGTTGTGCCCAAAGTCATCGCATCTTCGTGTGAAGTGTCATTTTGGATATTTTCTGTTTTATTATTTTACTATTTATCGCCACGTACATGCTGAGTCATTCTCCCTAGTCATCTACCGTCAGTCATCGTTTGTTGAGGCAGAGAAATTGGCGATCCCTGATTGGCTGGAATAAAACATGACGCAGCGGTTATCTTGAAAAGGAAAATGAAGAACTTCTTGATTGTTCATACGATTATTTCTGTATCACAAACCGTAGAGAGTTTCAAATCAATAGAGAAAAATGAAGCTCTTTTCTGCCATTTTAATGGTAATGGCTGCCACGGCGATGGCACAAGAGGCCGATATTCCAGAAGTTGATCCATCAAATGACATGCACCAAGATGGAACTGATGATGATGTTGCAGCCAAAGCAGCTGAAGATTCATTAGATGGTTTCTCAGCCGATGAAGTTAATGCTCTTAGAGAATCTGCCGAAACTATGGAATTCCAGGCCGAAGTTAACAGAATGATGAAACTCATTATTAACTCTCTTTATAAAAATAAGGTTAGTCCTAAAAATTATGAGTTGGGCTTACCAAATTTCTGGAAAACTTATCCTTGTGTGAGGTTATTTCTAATGTGATTTATTTAGGACATTTTCCTCCGTGAATTAATCTCTAACGCTTCCGATGCTCTGGACAAAATCAGACTTCTTTCATTGACTGACCAATCAGCACTTGCAGCCACTGAAGAGATGTCCATTAAAATCAAGGTTGAACGTGATGCAAATGTTATTCATATAACTGATACTGGTGTTGGTATGTCTCAAGCCGAATTAAAAAAGAATTTGGGTACAATCGCCAAATCTGGTACATCTGATTTCTTTGAAAATATGTCCGTTTCTGGTAACGAAGACTCTGCAAGTGATCTCATTGGTCAATTCGGTGTTGGTTTCTATTCCGCTTTCTTGGTCGCTGACAAAGTCGTTGTTACCTCAAAATCAAATAGTGATGACCAATATGTCTGGGAGTCAGACTCTGCCAAATTCTCTATTGCCAAAGATCCAAGAGGAAACACTCTTCAAAGAGGTACCACCATTTCACTCTACCTCAAGGAAGAAGCTGGTGACTATCTTCAACATCAATCTGTCAAGGTAGGTTCGACTTCGAGTCGGGTTTGATAGAAATTCAAAAGTTTATATGGTTATTTTTATTAAAACTGTTTTCTAGGAATTGATCGAAAAATATTCTCAATTCATCAATTTCCCAATTTACTTGTGGGGTTCAAAGACAGTTGAAGAGGAAGAAGCCATTGAAGACGAAGCTGATGAAGAAGTAAAGGCTGATGATGATGAAGCCGCTGTTGAAGACGAAGCCGAAGAAGACAAACCAAAAACAAGAAAAGTCACCAAGACCGTTTGGGATTGGGAATTGATCAACTCTACCAAACCAATCTGGCAGAGAACAACATCCGAAATCGAGGACGAAGAATATGAAGCTTTTTATAAGGCCATCTCAAAGGTAAGTTAATTTAGTCAGTATTATTATCAAGTGCAGATTTTTGTAAAAAATGTCTGAATTTGTGAAAACTATTTTTTACATGAGCTGGGATTAGACTAGAATTTAGGATTCCACAACCTCCATGACTAGAACTCATTTCAACGCTGAAGGTGAAGTTTCCTTCAAAGCCATTCTATTTGTCCCGAATGCTGCTGAGAGAGATATGTTCAACGACTATGGCCAAAAGAAGACCGATCATATTAAGGTAAAATAAAGCAGTTTTTAACATTGTATGCATAGGAAAAAGATGCAAAATATGTATGCAAAAATCATTTCCATGCTGAAGGCGAAATTTCTTTCAAAGCCATGATCTTTGTCCCAGATAAAACTATTTGGGATAATAATGCCGCAAGATTCGAAGGCTCACTCAAGGTTCCACTGATAGTATACTGTCGAATTGGTCATTTTTTACATTTGGATTTGTATTATTAGAGTTGACATAGTCTTCATAAACAACCTTACTTTTTTATGAAAATGATACTTGAGAACTATCTATAAAACTTTGTTAAGATGTATGTCCGACGTGTTTTCATCACCGATGATTTTACTGATATGATGCCAAAATATCTTCAATTTGTTCGTGGTGTCGTCGATTCAGATGATCTTCCATTGAATGTCTCTCGTGAAACTCTTCAACAACACAAACTTCTGAAGGTTATTAAGAAGAAATTGGTCAGAAAAGCTCTTGATATGATCAAGAAGATCGATGCCGTCGACTATGTCAAAAAATTCTGGAAAGAATACTCCACCAAGTAAGTTTTGTTGTTTTCTCTCCTGTCAAGAAAAAGTTCAATTTATAAAATATTTTTTAGCATCAAATTAGGTGTCATTGAAGATCATTCCAACAGAACTCGTTTGGCAAAACTTCTTCGATTCTTGACTTCTCATGATGAATCTAATCCATCCTCACTTGAAGAGTACGTCGAAAGAATGAAGGAAGGACAAGAAAAGATTTTCTTCTGCGCTGGTAATGGTATGGAAGACGTCAAGAACTCTCCATTCATGGAAAGACTCGTCAAGAAGGGATATGAAGTTATCTATCTTACCGAACCTGTTGATGAATACACCATCCAAGGTTAGTTTGTCATACAAATTTCACATTTATCATATCTTTATCCACTATTACATATCTATAACATTTGACTTTAAGCTCTTCCTGAATTCGATGGAAAGAGATTCCAAAACGTTGCCAAGGATGGTGTCGAAACCGCTGATGATAACAAGAACTACCAAGAAAAGATGGATGCCAAATATGAAAAATTGACTTCATGGTTAAAGAGTAACCCACTCCGTGATCTCATCGAAAATGCAAAAATCTCACAACAATTAGAAAACTCACCAGCTGCTTTGATTGCATCTCAATACGGATGGTCTGGTAATATGGAACGTATCATGAAGGCACAAGCATACAACACTGGTAATGATGCATCATCAGACTATTACTCAAAACAAAAGAAGACTATGATTCTCAATCCACGTCATCCTCTTATTTCTGTAAGTAAATCTTCAAAAACGTTTTACTAAAGCGGCACAAAAACATGAAATACTTCGGGTTGTAATTTCAAATTTTAGACACTTTTGGAAAAAGTTGAAGCCGATGAAAATGATGATGCCGCCATTGAAATCTCAAAACTTCTTTTCGACACAGCTGCTCTTCGATCTGGATATGGTTTAAAAGAACCAGTTGACTTCGCTGACAGAATCCTAAACATCATGTACGCCAACTTGGAAATCGATCCAGAAACACCCGTAAGTAAAAAAATTCAAACTTTATTCCCTCTCCTTTACATTTGTGATATAATATTCTCGTAGATTGAACCAGAACCAACAGCCGCTGAATGGGACGATGAAGTCGATGAAGGTGAAGAGGAAGAAGTTGACATGGATGCTGAGGAAGACGAAGAAGTCGATGCTGAGGAAGATGGTCATGACGAACTTTAAATATGTAAATATTAGAATTTGGCCGAACCAAGCCGTTAACAAAGTGTGCAATTGTGTTTCTGATCTGATCAGAATAATTATTCATCTCTTCAAACTTCTGTCGGAACCCGTGTTAACTGTAGATTTTGTTTGTTTATACTCGTGTGCCTTACTGCTCAAATTACATTAGTCAAATTACAGTTAAAGCCTGTACAATGGGGGCACTCGTGATATAGGCATTCTAAACCGCACTGTAGAACAGTTCCAATTGCTTTTAAGGGTCAAGTTCACTCGATAATGAACCTGACTAAACTGATAACTAGTCCAATGTCTTGTTTAGACTATTGCCAATTAGTTCAATAATAATAATAACAAAATGTTGAACCATTCCTAGTCTCGTTTATTGAGGATACTCTAGTCATTTTTATGCTGATTGACCTTTCTTCAAACAAAACGTAGAGGTTACATTTTTATATATATATACCTTCATTTAAACAAAATCAGCAAATATTCCACAACTCTTTACTAACGCCCCCTTGAAAATCACGAACTCCCCCATCGGTGAAATAATGTTGTGAATTCGTAAGCAGAGTTCACTGGTCGTGCCATACTTCTCGTGGCCGAACTAGGGACACCCATGTCACGGCCAAACTAGAGCCGTGACAAACTTATAATCATGAAAATGTCACGAACTAGTGACGTGACAAACTCACATTGGGAAACCTGTGACAAACTAGAGGCAGTGACAGATTAAATTCTGGTTCGTGGTGGCAAACTAGTGACGTGACAAACTTCGAATCCACGATTGTGACAAGCAAGAGTCGTGACAATCTCACTTTGAGGGAATTGTGACAAACTCACTTTGTGAGAACTGTGACAAACTAGTGACGTGACTAACTTGTGATGTGCCAAACTAGTGACATGCGTGACCAGTGCACTGTTCATAAGCCCCAACTGTTTCAAGAAGGTTAATTAATTTTTCATTCGACGGAAGGTAATGCAATGATTCGACCGAATTCTCCCATCGTTCATATCGCCTGACTCGAGCTTTTGGCCGTGCTCTCATACGGTCAGCACCAACTTTATCAGCTTTTTTCAATATATAATTTGTTTTTAAATCTTTGACCCTCAGTAAGACATTTAAAATGTCACATTTTCCATACCCTTCGGTTCGGTTATTAATGGTGATTTGTTAGATGTCAAAACTGGTTGTTTTTTTAATTCTGAATGTAGCAAACTTAGGGGTTTAAAGTATAGACTATACAGTATAGTGTTTGATACATTACCTTTATGTATTTTTAATAGCTGAGTAACTTGAAGACGTTCCAATACAAAGAGATCATCTTTGAAGAGCCTTCTGAATGCGAAATGCGATATGACTCTGAATCCGGGTCAGATTGGACTTTAATCATTGAAGTCAAGAAACAAAAGAGAATAATGGTGCAATGAACCTTCAAAACCAGCTGTTGAACATAACTAAATATCTAAGCAGTAAGTTATAGAATTTTCATTCTGGTGACATAATGTTTTTGCAACTGTCAAGCAGTGTTCGCACGATATCATAAACCAATGTCCGTGACATTGTCCGTCCTGCCCCGATTCGCCCGTAGACATATTTAAAAATTGGGGCCAGGTAAGTCCCGTTTCTCATCTTTATCCATATTTGTGCAAACCTTCAGAACTTTGCTTTCAAGCATTTAATGCAGCAATTAATAAACAATCTCTTAATTGATTGACTTGGAATCATATGGAAAAGTCTAGACATCTGATAGACGGCTCGGACATAAAAGTTTATCGAGCATCATCGACAGTGCTTTGAAAATACAAATCAGGCGAAAACTGAGAAAAATTATTCATGATCATTCATGAAAGCCAATTACCTGCAAACCATTCGTCAGAAAACAATTTAGGTCATTCTAAAATGAATTCCATTTCAAATCAGAGCTTTTCGAAAAACGATTTTGGTAAAGAAAACATCATTTAAGCGTGGTCGACTTGGTTTTTTAGTTTAATCCCTGAGAGACTATTTTGAAACCAATATCATATTTTCATGACCAGGTGGTTACTGAGTTTCCACTACTCTCAAACAGATCGTTTGAAAGAAAAACGGTTCTTACCATGAGAATTGCTATATTCAACATTTAACAGTTACCTTACCGAGTGTCATCACCCCAGCCTTACCGCATGGCAGACTGCCATTGGCAGTGTACTGCCAAGATTAAAGAAATGAACTCAAATGACCGTTTTTGACTCAAATATGGTGCAAATCTTATTCTGAGATGAAAGACTAAATGATCCAAAGCTAATAAAAATCGCTTCAACGCTAACACCGAGAGTGTCGGAAAATTGGGAATTTTTGGAAACTTTCTATGGCATCGTTCAGATTCATGTGAAAATATTTATCCGGTTAGTTTCGGAAGCTCCGAATGTCACCAAAAGTTGCGCGTAGTTCCCGTAAAATTCATTTCAGGGGTCAGTGTACTGCCACACGGTAAGGTGACTGTTAATAATACTGACCATATTGACCTCGGCACTCTTAATGATCATTACTTAGGTTCGAAACAAAGAGATGAATTCAGTAATCCAGCATGGTTTACTCCGGTACTGATAGTTGTTTGCATTATAACTGCTATCAAGGTTTGAAACTATTCGAGGAATATTCCGCGGCAATTTGAAATTTTTTATTAGTTGATAATTTGTGCATCTTGGAGAGTTATCAAAGGACCAAAAAAAGAAACATTCAAGGCACCACAAGCAAGTCATATTACTCTCAGTTAAGCGGTCTTGCATGTCACCAGAATAAACAGTATATTACACTGGTGGGACCTTTAGCAACAGCCTTAGGGCTTAAGCGCAACAAACGACCGTTAGCAAAACACTTTTTGAGGCAAATTTTTACAAAGTTATATTCTATTATCTACCTTTATTGGTTTTCATGCTTTGGATCGCCATAAAAGACAGGATGAACCCGATTTCAATTATAAAGAACTTAAATCGCCAGATTCTTTGAAAGCTACGCCGTCAAGTGAGTTTTATATTCAAAAATTGCTCTCAATTCTCTACGAATATTGTTTCAGGCTCCAGAGCTGATCCACCAAGCAATAGAACATCATTGCCAGCCGCAACACTTCAATCTAAACGCTATGCCGTAAGTTTGTTTTTTACTAAACGGGTTTCACAACAAAAGATTAACAAGAATTCAGTTGCCATCAAAAGTGAGACAGGTAAAGTTTCAAGATGCATTCAGGGATATTATGATAACTGATATTTGAATGGCTTTTTCTGCAATTGATCCAATCATTTTTGACTTAAACGACCGTTTATGTAGAGCAAATAGAATCAGATAAGTCAGACATATTACCGTTTTCTGTCATTTCGATTTGCTTTTATTTTACAGGAAAATGGGAAATACCGATTTTCATAACGCCAATTTGGTAACACGGTCTTAGAACCAACGTAAATTTTTGGTAACTTTAATCTGTGTAACGATTTGTAGATGTAATTTAGTATGCTCGATCTCAAAGTTGCAATTCGTCAAATGCTTCAACTGTATCAGTAATGCTATCCCCTCAATGCTCAGGCAGGTTTATACTAGCATTTTGAAGCTGAAGCATTTTCATTAACAGTTGCGCTTTTTTGGCACTTTAGACTAAAGTCTTATCTAGGGGTCAATTTCGTACATATCTTCATGTATGGTCGTGGTATCCAAAAACTGTCCTCAAGTTAATTACTAAAATCGTTGATATACTAGTCATGGCACGAAAGTTCCGCAAAAGTTTCAGACTCGAGTAGAAAAAAGCGCAACTCTTAACAACTTCTTGTGTTTATAACTCAGTTATTACGTATCTTATAGTCTTTAAGTGATAATTTATAAATTTATCACTCATTATGAGGTATGAACCTGTCTCAGTTGATTCGAACTCAGCATCACCGTTTTCATTTCGCCGTTGAGCAAAATCTTTGGATAGCAACTTTCATTTGGAAGAGCTTGTATGTTTGTACTCTGTAAAATAAATAAAGACTTATTGATACGGAAAAATCTCGTGAAAATAACCGGCCATATTACCGGACATTTCATCAGACAAAAAAAGTCTGTTGTTCTTTCCGTGGAATGGATTCAATCAACGAATAAGGTCGTTAAAGAGTATCATTCGACCAGAGAGATTCAATGCGAAGATTTCAATCTTTTCAATAATCTCAATTCGTTAATCTCGTTTCTATTCAAACCTAAGCAGCCTTCAAATCAAGAATGTACCCAATAACACACCCTTCATTCAACCATAAAATTGACCAAGGATACATTCCAATTTCTGTTAGTATCTTGAAGTACAGTAAGTATTTTGAATTCGTCATTAAAGGATAACTATCCATTTGATATAATAATAAGAAAAATTGAAGAGCTCAATCCAAGAGACTCTAAAAGAAGTGTTCTCGTAATAGAGTGTACTTTGGTTTGAGTATCATAAGATCCAAAGATTTTCTCGAGGGGTAACTTTTCAACTATTTAAAAGTATCATTATGCCGCTTTGACTTGACCAAAAAAAAATCATAACAGCAAAGACTATTTACTAAAGAGTCAGTAAATTATACATGATGATAATAACTTAACACCGTTAAAACTAACTTATCGTTAAAGCAGCCCTTACAATGTAGCTATATATTATATATTCATGGAGGCGTTTAACTAATATTTTTCTGGTACTTGCCACTTAAACATTTCCTAAGATTTATGATTTTTAAGTTATTTGTCTGAATGCATCTCATTCGAATGATTCTTCTCGTTGACACCACATTGATTTATTCTAAACAATCTTTAAGTATGTACCTCCTTGAGTATACCCGTGACGGGAGCATAAACATAAAAAAAATCCATCAAACAAAATCTTATCAAAATAAAAGTAAGGACCTATGAAGTGTGTCTTATGTTTCAACTATGTAGTGGCTGAATTCCGAGAGACCTATTTTTTTGGGGAGGGGGGAGGGTTTCTGAAACCCGGTTGCATGAGAGTTTTGAAAGATCATTTGTTATTCGTATAAAATGTACAGGAGAAACAAAATTTGATGTGGAAAAATTTGTTCTCCAAAATTTGTTACAGATCAGATCGCATCGAAACTTATGAGTGTCATAGCCTGCATAATAATTTCGTCAAAGCTTAAGGGGACGGCAATCAGTAGGACTTGCACAGTGATGGTCAATATTAAACCACAGAAATTATGGGACATAAAGAAATTAAGTTGTGTACGCTTCAGTAACATTCATATAATTTATGACCGTGGCATTGTTTAAAACTACTTTTCAAAATTATTTTGGCTTCAAACGTGAGTTTTTGGACTCAAGGTCGTTGTATGGTGGCCTCAAATTGAACAAGCTGAACCAATATAAAGTTTATACATTACTGATCTATCTATTCACTTCCGAATGCTATTACAGTAAGTTTCAATTGCATCAAAACACGGAAATGTGATAGTAAATACAGGTGGTATCACATGGCATCTCTTCACCTTAATTTTACTTCAAACGATACCCTTAAAACTTCAGATTACTCAATATTTGAATATTTTTTGCCAAAAAACTCTTTCAAAAAATTCGTTGATAACATTGGTAGATATCAGACTTTATTCTGAGAAAATTTAAAAAGTCTGAATTTCGAAAAATGTTTAGTGCATCTTATTTGTCACTGAAAAAACTTATACAGACCAAATTTGAGCATCCTACGAGTCGCGTTGGCGGAGATATTCGCATAAATAGTCCAATAATTGGCAATGGGGTGAAATTTTCCCTGAAAAATACATTTCGAAAATTTTTATATCATTATAATCAGCGGAACGCGGCGGATGTGGAAAAATTAGTAATAAAACTTAAATCATTTGTTTGGAAATTAAGAATATTGTAATATCTTGAACGATAAATAGATGAAACTACCCACAAATTTTAATTTTCCGACTGTTTAACGTTAATGAATAAATAAAACTGTATCATCATTTGAATTTTAAAACTTATAAAAATCGTATGAAAGATACTCTCAAAGACAAACACCCGTAGATACCAAGTTCAAATAGTTCAAATTGAAAATTTGAAATTCCCACGAAAAGTTCCCACTTTTATCGACGATTAAAATACAAGTATACTGTTTTTTGATGAAATTTTGGAATTTGGGGGGTATCCTTAAAGTCTACAACGTATGACCTTGACGGTTGGGTTAAATCTAAGTAAACTTATTTTTGGACACTGTAATTCAGATAATCACATATGTCATTTCGGTATTGTGGATAATCTATAATTTGGTGCCAAATCAGTGATTTGAATTGTGTCAATAATAAACTCAACGTCCAGTTTGGAGATGAAGGAAGCGTCTGACAGGTAATAAAGGACTCATTTGGGAGACAAACAGGACTGACAGCTCACCAAGCGAATACACCATTTTCAATACCATACATACCAAATATCAAGGTCATAATAGTGTATGAGGCATTTAGAACATCATAAACGCTCATTCAAAATTTCTACCAGTTGGCCTCTCGAAATACGCCCCTAAAACGTCAAAAATGGACTTGAAAAAAACGGGCTTGCATAACAGTGCCGTTGATAATGAAATGGTCAGGTATTTGTAGTGCAGATCTGCATCTTATTCAGAGTGATCTTGAATCGGTTTTAGATTGGTGCAGATCTACTTTAAGCACTTTGCGCTCTAATTGGATAATAAAGGATTGGCGTGTGTTGATCAATGTTTCGATAAAATACAAACAAATAACTATTTTATAACCGGATTTAAAAATTTCTCTTTCTCACAAGATTTTTTTTCCAAAAATCCCAAAACTAGCTCAAAAATCTTGAACTACTTCCATAACATGAACAAATACTTCCGATTTTTTTGGCGAAAAGTTCTCAAATAGGAATAGAACTTTCAAGGTCAATACGAAAAGTGTATTATATGCACTTAGGTCTAAAGGCTTTACTAGGTAAAAAAAGTCTTGCAAAATCTCGGCCAAACGTTTTAGTTGATTGGGATGTGGAGTCCGCTGTGGACCCCTGTACTAACAGATTGAACTAGGCTAAGGGAAGTTTTAGAAAATGACGGATGCAAGACCCGAGACCATAAAATCTCAGTGCGCTGTCTACCTGGTGGTCAAAATCTATTTAGACCCTGTCATAGTTCCGATTGCTAGATGAAAAGTACAAGTAGTAAGAATTCTGCAGGTCCAAAAGCTAAATTTCCATTGATTTGTGTGAATGTCTTTTTTTGCTGGGTGGTCTGGTCGATTATTTTGCGATTAGTCAGATTTACTTTTGGATTTCAAGTGGCCCCCACTTGGCCTGGCTATTATTATTTAGCGAAACTAAAAGTACTTCATTTTGCGTTATTTACTCAATTATAACCCCAAATTGACTAAATTTGGCCTCCTTAGCCCCGATTAAGTTGACTTTTCGTGACTACCCATGGCGACCCAAGGCCCCTTATGAACTATTAACTACTTGGAGAGGGGAATTGTCCGCGACCCCACATGACCCCATGCACATATCAAATTGTGGTTTGATGGACCATATTATATAGACTATATAATATAGCCCGTATATATTCATTCGACTCGGCCAAAATTTGGGACCAAAATTCAAAAAATTAGGAAACTGCTCAAATTAAAAATATAATTGGATATTTTTTTCACAAATTTCTGGGAAGATGGATATGTACTGTATCGCAAAATAACCTCCATAGTCTTTAAAGTCTTCTAACATCCGGTCGAGCTCAAATTAAATAATCAGTGTGAAATAAACCAAATAATTGTCAAGGTCAGTTGGTAAGTTCCAAAAGTAATTTTGCGAATCTTTCAAATTTCCCAGGTAAAAACAACTGACTGATGAGTTTCTAGTTTTCAAAAGAAAATTATTCTGTAGTAATTTGAGCATTCTGAAGTTCAGAATCTGAACTAGATGAGCCTATTTGCCATGCGCTAGGCTTGGCTCGACTAGAACATCTGAAAGTATTTGATGGGCTAAAGTCAATTCTAACCAAGTTCGGAAGATCCACCGAACGAGTTCTGAAATTTGTCTTTAGTAAGAACTTCTTACACTTCAACAATTCCAAATCTTGAGAATCCCAAAAATCAATTCTACGTGAGCTGAAACGATATTTGAATCCAAAGTTCTTTTATCTCGATATTAAACTTTTTTTATAAGTAAGTAAATTAGCTTACTATGGTTCACCCTTACTAGTGATGCCGATAGTCTGTCGAAAAATTAGAAAGAAACAAATTGGAAGTTAATTTAGTAGAGCAACTTTATTCTTTTGAAGTCATTTAAAAATTTGATAAGGCAATTGGAAGCGTGAAAATTCTTTTTCATTGCGCATTGTTCGTTCGATGGAACGTTTAATTGTGGAACTAAGCACCTTAATGGAATTTATTGATTTCAAAACTAACATTGAATAATAATTTGCTCTCATTTAGTACTCATAATGCCACTAAACCAGTATCGGACATTCAATGAAAAGACAAATCACCAAAGATTAAGTCGTTTAGCAGATTTTTTGACCAGTGTACTTACTGGTCATTTATCGAAGATTTACTGAATCCTAAAAATTAAACTCGGGTACCGGAGTAGAGACACAACTAGAGTGAACACGTCACGTACAAAATATTTAATTTTGAACAAGATTTGGAACTAATACTGTGTTGTCGAGACAACCTTCAAAGCATTGTCGAATCCTTCTATATTTTCTTATGATTTTTGATGTTTTTGCACCTTCATTTGGCCATGAAACATTTATAATCTTTTTTTTGGGAGCTCTTGTCAAAAGATTTTGTGTATTTCACGGCTTTATGTTTTCCCATATGATTCGCCGTGTGTCTCAATATTCAACCCCATAACGAAATTTCGCAATTTATCACTTCGAATTTAACACTTTTCGTCATATGGATATTTCCCATATCCATTTCTATGGGTTTCTGATTCACTTGATGATTTTTATCAATTTTTATAAATTATGCATTATCACAACATGTGATTTGACCATTGTTCGTTGAAAAAATTCTGATTATTAGACTGACCTCCGAATCAGATATCCCGTCGAGTTTGTCACCACTCGTGTCCACAGTCCCCTGCTAAGACGATCATATCTATTAGGGCTCGGAAAACTCTTTGAAATGGACATTTAATGAGCAGTCAGTGTCAGACGGGGTTTAGCAGTGATCCTATGAAATCACGCAGTGAAAGTCACGTGTCTAATTTGGTATCAGTAGAAAAAATCAGACTAAATCAACCCAGCTGATTTAACATAACCCATTTTTAAATCGTAAAAAATCTTTTTTATCATAAACTGGCCAATAAACGCGTGGTTTAGGGACCTGGTTGATATGGGGATTAGATTCGACCATATGGAGATGTATCATCAAAAGAAATGATGGATCAAAAATGATAAGATAATGAATGAAACTGTTGGTTGACCGCGGTTAACCATCAAGTTTGAAAAGGTTTGATTTAAGTTTAGACAGCACACAGTTAGTTTTACTGTAGCTACCTCAGTACTGCTAGAATAAAATTTATGTTATAGGTATCATTGACTACCTTCAAAGTTACTAATCACAACTAAACTACAAATTTTAGACTAAAATCTAATTCCTAACGGAGGCATTTATCAGATTTCGTTTTGTTTCGCTCACAAAAATGAAAGAAAGTATCATTATGGAGTTTTTCCGAAGAAAATACCAGTGAAAAACAGGTTCAGGCATTTTCATTCACAGTAAGACTGTAATTGAGTCAACATTTGGTTGGCCATCTCCGTGCTTGCTTATACTAACTAAGGTAATGTAAATCGTATAACAGGTGAGTCTATCTGTATTTTAAATTGATCTAGAATGTGTACTTAGTTTTAAAATCCAAATTTGGTCAAACATATTAAAACATATAGCCATCAGTAACTGCTGCCAAATCACAAACATTTACCTCAAACACTATAAAAACTATATAAAATAAACTTATACCCACCACTTATGGTCCCATCTTCTTTACAGGGTTTATTATATGTCTGTAACCCATTATAAGCACATTTGAATGTTCCAAAATATAGCCGGAGATCATTAGTTTGACATTTTCGGAGTATTTTAATACACCCAGCTGAAGGAAATCATAAACGTTTACTCACGTGTTTAGGACCTATTTATATGGCCCATATATACCTTGCCATAATACATATCCATATGGCCCATTATAATGTTACCACGAAAGAACAAAATCAAATCAAAGGAAACCAACCGTGACGAATCTTAGGAATTATTGTTTAAAATTACAGTGACTCCTTTATCAGAATATTCCAAGCGATTGAGTGACTGAGAATGCACTACCGCTATCATGTCAATTATATCAGCCTACCAGCCGGTAACTCTGAAAGTCTCATAAACATATCCGTTCCCAAAACATCGTCATTTAACAAATACTAAATGAACCACCTGGAATAAAGCTATCATTGTGCCGACCTTCAGTCTACAGTGTACTGATTTTGTTTACACGGAGTTTTGACTTACATACAGTTGTAAACAGTGGTGTCAAAGTCATAAGCGTCTTTGGTGGCTTGTGAAGAAGCTTTTTTCTCCATCCTCCATCGAATCGAGCACAAAAAGTCCTCCGTTAGAAACTCAAACGCGCCCCAATTGAATCCACTCCTCACTCCAAAAAACACTAATCACTATTGCAATATTCCGATTTAATAATAATAATAATAACACATAGAGATATATACCGAAGATTGAGATTCATGAATAAGAACTAGAAGTTTTAATAAAAACTGGTAAGTTTTAATCAATTAAAAGTCAGTATATGGCGAATGGACCCATTTAGCCGCTTTGGAAAATACACTTTTCCGTATTGCGGTTTAATCTATTCGCCAAAGTTTGTCTGTACTTTGCGGATTTGGTTTTCATTGCTAAATCATTATCGATTCTATAGTTGTTCGATGCCCCTTTTTTGAATAATTCGATCCTCAATCGGGTGGATCTTTACAGAAATACTCTGAAAGAGGTTTAGCTTTGGATTAGGTTTGATAGAGTTAGGTTCAAACTGTAAGATGAAAATATAGTTACAGGAATATCGCATTTATCTCTTAGTGAAAGATGACTGTATGTAGGTTTCTTTAATTTTATGCTCCAGTGATGTCAAAACTGAGCTCATTCAATTCCAAATCAAACTTCACTCTTTTTGGCATTTTAATTTCTAAGCAAAAAACTATTAATATTATCAGATTTTCAAAAACCATAAAAATTGATATCATTTTAACAAATTCAAATACCAAAGGTACCGTATGACAATATCATTACTGTTTTAGATGCAACATAATTTAATAGTAATAACCTGATATCAGAATAAGGAGTGACCCTATTTTAAAATTATTTAATAAGTGAGAATGATCATGAAAAGTTTCGAATATAAGCGTGAAGAATTTGACTCTGCGAGCGGAAGTATCAAAAAACCAGTTTCTTGCTGTTTCTCATTTTTGGCAATTTTCTCGGAAGTTAAAATACCCCGGAAATTAAAAAACAGTTTCTTTATACATTCGCCAACCAATTTAGAAAGATTAAAAATGGCCCTTGAATAATTTAACCGCAGAAAATGTGAATTTAAACATACCCTTTTTTATGATTTTAGATTATACCAGAGATTATTGTTTCATAAAATCGCCGACAAAATTTGGCGATGGTTCAATTTATGGTAAACTTTGACCGCGGTCAAGCCTTAATCACGGTTACAGATACTCCCTTATGAATGTCCTCCCTATGGATTATGGTTCATTGACCCATTAGTCCGATCCTGTGCCTATGGTGGTTTCTCTTGGCTTACAAAATTGTCTGATACGGAATTCCCATTTTAATAGACCATTTTTATACTGATGGCTCATCTTATGTGAGTCATGGTCCATGACTCATGGATAGAGGTAAGACAGAATTAATAGTAGTAATTGAGTGTATACAATATGATTTATACAGTTATTCCACTAAATAACCTGCCTCTAAATTGGTCTGTCAGTGTAATAAATCATGACTAGGGTCAATTAATCGAATCCCACATTCTCTTTCTTGTCATTTTTGAGCCTCCCTATACTTTTATTATACAGTCATTTTTGCAATTTGTGCATATGTACTTGAGATCATCTGATTTCCAGATAGCCTATTGAAAATTAACCAAGCGTATTCTAGAACTGAAAAGCTTGAGGATCATTACAGTGTTCTTGACTTGAGATTGAAGTTCTGGAACAATTTGCCATGGTTCATGGCATTTCTAAGCATAGTTGACAGCGTTTAAGTGCTTGGAAAAAAGTTTGGAAATATTTACAAATAGGTTAGAAAACTAATCAGATACCCAGCTTCATAAATGATCCAATGGCGGTATTTATCATTGATCTCACCGCCTTCACCGGTAGTTGATAATTGGCGATGACGGTAATGATTATCGGACTGAGCGGAACTCAAATGGCTCCATTCAATTGATAATAAATCTGCTCTTCTAGATTATCGACCTATCGTAACAGATTCCAAAATGACTTTCTCATTGGTCTTTATCTTGGACGTCTTTCAGACAACGGACCATCCGGACAGCTTGTTCTTAAATATGTGCTGATCAAACTATCGTCCTATGCATCTTAAACTTACCAAAGTCAAATAATGGAGGCACGCCCTAGCAAAGATAATATCAATCATAATGGTATAGGGTCGGCCACATATGGATTTTAGTCATTAGATCCCGGAGTGAGTTAATAAATATCTTTTCAAGTTCAACCCCCACTAAAAGTCTTTATTAATTTGTTATTCGAGTTTTTCAGTTTACAGTATGGCTCTGAATATTAACTGAAAAGCAGTAACTGTAACTGTTCTTGCTCATGAATTGTAACGGGCATTTAAATTGGGACATGTTTGGACCGTACGCGTACGAGACTGAGCGAATGCATGTACAATGAACATATTTAAGATACTGGCTCAAGACCAAGGTTGAAATTCTTAGAAATAATGTCTTATTGCAAGTTGAATCTTATCCACAATAGATGATTCCATTTAAGGGTAGTTTAACAGCGGTTCAGCGATCCCAATTCCCAAGGTGAAAATGTACAGCTATAAAATAGTCTCAGGCGTATAGTCTATACGGTATAGACTACATATTCGTTAATTTAAAAGTAAGAGAAAATGCCCGACGACGATGACGTCACCTATGCTGTGTCGAAAACGTTATCCGAACGGATCCGAATATCGAACGTTTTCAATTCATTTAATAACGCACCATTTGGACCTGTGGCCATTTTTAACGTTTCCATTTCTAATTTCATCAAATATTAATTTACAATCGAACGGAATGGTGATCCCTATCATCAAATTTCTGTTCATATTCAGACTCAACTACAGTTTTGTTCTGAAAAATCTCATCGCTGATTGGATAGAGTTCAGAATTTTTAAAGGGTCATTTTGAAAGAGTTTGAACAGGAGTCATAACCGGTGAATTCATCATGAAGTTGGCGGTGTGAATCCTGTCGGACATGACGTCGATATTTATGACTCATTATTTATTACGCCATATTTATCAGGGTGTCAATGTGACTATCAATCATTTTTTACAATTACATCGAATGAGTTCAAGATGGTATACGTTTGGTTTGGGTTGGTTAATCGAGGTAATAATGGGTAAAACAAATTGGCATGGTCAGTCTTTGAATGTTTTTATCTAGGTAATCCCTGGAAATCATATTAAATCATTTTTATGGTGCGAAATAATGACTTTTTACAAATGATTATGGTGTTTTGTCATAGGATTAAATTTATTCTGTTATCCGCCAAGAACCTAGGCAAACTAAATCATCTTAAATCATTTAAACGGATTCTCCCGTCCGTGTAAATCTGTGAAAATTCGTGGACAGGGGTTTTCGAGGCTTGTTTCCAGAAGAGGAAACTTGAACAATTCATCATTATTAAAATCATAACCATAAAATGGACATCAATGGCCCCTAATATCACTTTTAAAATTTTTGGAGACTGGACAAAACTAGAATACAGTTAATCGTAATTATTGAACCAAATAATGATTATAAAACCAGACATAGCAAATAAGACATAGGCTACACGTGATACAAAATTAAATCTTCTTAAATTGTCTTAAGATCGCCTTCGGCTATTAACCCTAGTTATAAACTCGCCTTCCAGATGGTGGTCTATCTAGGCAGATATCCTAAGGGGTAATTATAGGCATGGTGATAAGTGGCGCAAGTGACTATAGGTTCAAGAAATCCATTTCTTCAGAAAAACCATAATCAATAAAAACAATTAAAATACAAAATTGGTTTATTGATACATATTTCATACTTCTAGATAACGCTAAATCACAATTTTCATTGGTCGATCAAGTCATCTGACATTACACGTGACTGTTATGAACCCTGACCTTGACACTTGAACAGCTGTTTATTTTAAGATCTGGAATTTATTTTCGTTCTCAACCGTCGCCTCCCCGAACGTCACATGTCCGACCCCTGGGCATCAGAAACTTTTTTTTTGCGAATTCAAATTATCAGCTGTTTATTTTTTGTGAGAATTCACGCCCGTTATACAATCTATGCAAGTCGAATTGCACGCTAAAATGCACGAAAATAAACCATACCAGTCGTGAAGTTTTCACGGTGAAAATGTATGTGGTTTTTTAAATCTGGGAACCTTTTATTGGGACCGTCATCAGTGAAAGATACTTGTAACTATAAATAATTTATTTTCAGAAAGATGTTTCTCTTATCAATTCTTTCCCTGCCAAATTTTATCAGTGCGACATTGGGTGGCAATGATTGGTTTCAGCATCCATCACGAGTTGCCAGCGAAAATAATGGAACAAACACCAAAATCCATTGCCAAAGATTTCGAGAAGCAGAACAGGTAAATTTGGCACTATAAATTTCGTAACCAAATTTTATTCGTTCGGTGTTAGCATGATATCTAAAATTACTTTAAATTACATGATTACAGCTTGAACTTATGAACTCCGTTTGAAAATGTTCATGTGCGAATATAGACTGATCCTAGACTAGGATTCCTAGTATATTCACTTTACTAAAATCGGATATACCCAACTTAACATTTCAACACCATACCAGTAAAAGTCTTTGGAATAATTTATATTGTTATAGACGGATTTATATAAGAGTCTTAAAGGTTTTGATAGGTCGAGTTAAGGATGATACGAAAGATAAAGATAAAAATTAAGGATACCACGACTGTAATTTATGTATAATATCACTGTTGGACGTTTAGTCGACACTTTGATCTTAGATTCCATCGATTTCAATGTCATTAAGGCTATTCTTAATGCACTGGAAATACTCCACCCTTAAAGTTGGGATCATCCCGCTATCAATCTTCATTCAAATGGAATTAAGAATTCCTTTAGGTGAATTGGTGGTTCAAACCGGCTGGTGAACGAAGTTGGAGAACTGTCAAAATGTACAGCAAGCAAGATCTAAGTCATGTGACAAAATACGACAAATATGATAGATATTCAATTGACAATCGTCTCGGTCAATATGAAGGAAGAGTCGGTAAGTGTAACAAATTTCCAAATTTTTCAAAACTAGCAGCTTTTATAGGGCTCAATAAGCACAATGAATTGAGAAAAAAAAGTTAAAATGGATTAAAGGGTAATTAGTATTATGTGTTAAATAATTTGTTCTAATAATAATTCTTAAGTTTACGCTCGATTAAAAAATAGAAAACAAATAGCGGTCAATTCCTTTGTTGTCGGGTACACTAGAAAGTATTTTTGGGTATTTTAAGCTTTGGGAAAATAATGAGAATTTAACCAGATACTATAAACACTTACTACTAAATACCCTTAAAAAAGGCGATGTTTTACCAAGGTCATATACAGTGGTATTATATAGTGTTATGCCTTTGATGTTATTTTAAGGGCTAGGGTTAGCGAAAACAATAATTTTGATAAAAAATCTTGGCGCGGATCTTTTTTTGAATGTTCCAAATCGGATTAAAAGGTCACTGGATAATAGCACCCTTAGCCTCATCCCTTTCCCGGTTAGATTAGGTTACCTTTTCCTTAAAAGTATTAATAAAACCTTAATCCATTTTGAATAGAACCATGAAAAAACAAACAAAAACATCATAATTAAATAGGTCAAATTCGCGCAAAATGCGGCCCGAAATTCAAAAAATCCATAATAAAATTATTAAAACTAGGATTGAACTTTATTATTGATTTTCATCCAACTGTAGCCCGCAGGACAAATCCAATTTCGATTGCAATTCTTGATCAGTATTGATTTTTACAGCGATCTGCAAACATTTTAGTCGGAATTAAATCGGTCATATTTGCATGGCGACACCCTATGAAAACCGATTTACAACACCAGTGGTAGTGCAAATATTAAGGCGTTAAACATGTCAATCATTTTTTGTCCTGATGCTTCTGGTCTGTTCGGTCAGTGACCAAACAGCTAACAGTTCGTTTACTTTGTTAATCGAATTTTTGCAATGCTTTGAAAATGTGCCTACGGAAAGCTTATCGTAAATCTTTTTTTGAATCATCGTGAGAAGATAATGTAAATTCAGCTTTTCTAAAACTTCTTGACTCTTGAATCGATCATTAATACGATATAAGTACAAGATAAATCGCGTTTATTCAAAAAAATTCAAGAAAATCATGCTTTTTCGTGATTAATGACATGATTAATCGTGATTTTGCAAAAAAATCGATTAAGGGTGTCACTCGGTCTTCACTCCGACGAATATCACTTTTGATACATGTCCGGTTATTAAATTTATCATTTTCAGATTTTTCAGCGTATTGACATGTTTACTCCCGGAAACAAATTGTAAAATCGCTACAATTCAAATAAATAATCATTTTTAGTTTATTTTTACGATTTGCTGATAGAACCAGTCACATGGGCGGATCGTGGCGAATGGAAATGCGAATTCCCCGATGCTGATATTCAAAGTTCGCCTGGCAAATTAAATGTTGACATCCCTTTGACCGGTGTTTCCTTCTCATCCAATGGTCGTGAATATACAAATTCCACTAGAGGCGCTCCATTGGTCATTGACGAAGGAGATGATTTGACAATCTGGTGTAGAACATCTGAAACTTTCCCTAGTCCTAAGGGTCTAGAAATCTGGATTGATAACGAAAAATTGAAAAACGTTCAAATACAAACTCACACCAAATCGGACGGATTGGCACAAATGTCAGGTGGGTCAACGTTAAACTTTATATCAATCAGTGTCGGACTGTTTACGTTTTTCGGCATGAAAAAAGTGTGACATCTCATATGGCCGCCAAAATAATCCCTCATTTTAGGATCTGCTGTACTAAAATCGGTCAATCGGGAGAATTACCACGAAAAAAATGTCTACTGTATTGGTCAATGGTCGAATTCAAGCTCCCCAGACGCATTCAACACCATAAAAGGTGTTGCAATGATAAACGTTTTCTTTCCGGCAATGGATTTGCTGGTACGAACGGAAGAAGTAGAATTCAACCGACAACTTCAGGTGATTAACTGACCTCAAAATACTTTTACATTATGTAGATATGACCTACACGTCATGTTAAATCTAGAATATCGCGTCATGTTCTAAGCTCGCGATTGCCCACGTCATTATTGATATGTAAAAGAAAAAAAAATAATCCATCATCATTATTTTAAGGGTTGATGAGCCTATATTTTTGACATTTGTAACATATCTGAAACCTTTCGACAACCCCAATAATTCCCTAGAGGGTTCAAATGAAGTAATTCGGTCATATTTTGGTCATTCTTGTATTTTATTTCCTTTATGCAATCGTTTTTGTGAATTATTTACACTACGGACGGTATTTAACAACCTGTATTTAGGCAAAATGTACAATTGGACAACCAGCCAATCCTAAACCAGAAATCATATGGTATCTTGACGGAAAAATGATCGGAAATGAGCAAGAACTTAAATATGATGTAGAAAGATCTGATGATTTGAAAGAGCTGAAATGCGTTGCAATACACAAAACTTTTGCACGAGAGCCACGTGAAATCAAACAAAGCTCAAGTCCAACCAAAATTCGCGTTCACTGTGAGTATATTGTCAATTTTAACTCTTCGGTGGTCACTCCTGGACCAGAAGCTCTGGTGATTTTCCGTAAAGATTACAAATATTTTGGTCAATCAGCAAGTTTTTAATCCGTGAAATACAGTAGGGATATAAATTGGGTTTTACTAGATAGGTTTTGCATAGGAGATGAAAAAGTTTTATATAACTGGTCGCAAAAAGTTGTTGTGATTGACGCTTGGTTAATTAGATTTTTGTAATATGCCCCGAAGGATTTTTGTCATTTTGATTAATGAGCTTTGATTAGATGAACACATATAGGATAAAATATAAGAAAGTGTCTTGAATAACGCATTGTTAACCTATGAATGCCATATCATATCGCCTAAATGATAGAGACCTTTAGAGTTAAAACTCAAAATTTGATTTAGACCATTCGGAGCCATCCAGCTTGACAATAACGAAAAATGAAATTGAGTCAAAGATTGAGTTTGAATGCATAACAGGACGAGCATATCCTCATTCAGTCATTTCTATGCAAATTCGATCGCCATCTGATGAGATTATTCCGTACGGTTCATCCATTGCCAAATTGAAAAAGATTCAAACACTGGATGGCGGTTATATTGTCAAAAGAGTTCTCACATTGGATGGCAATAATTTAGATCTTCATAATTCTGAAGTTGTATGTATCGAATCATGGAGGGATGAGAATGAGCCAGATTTTACACAAGAAGCACGTGAGCAGATTAAAATAAACCACGCACCAAAAAGTGTCAAAGTAGAAGGAATCAATAACCTTACCATTGGTCGAAATGAGATTTTATGTTTCGCTGATGGTGGATATCCACAGCCAAATATAGATCAGTTTCAAATGACAATTGGTCGAAAAATTATACCTCTTTCACCTTCGGATGTCAATAATGGAGTTGTAGCAAACGTCAATCTTACATTGGAAGACCACAACAAAACAATAAAATGTAGCTTGTCTAACAGCAACCAAAAATCAAGATTTAGGATTGAAAAATCAATGAAAACTGAAGAAAAACTTAATATAACTTATCCGGTAACGGACATCAACATGTCATTGGACAAGGATATATACGACGTCAATGAAGTTGTACAAATCGAAGTGATGACGTCATCATCATATCCTAAACCAGTTGTATCATGCTATAAAGAAGCAATTTCAAAATCTGTCGTTGCATTAGAGTCTATTTCGAATCCATTATACGAGGAGGTTGAACCGTATGGCTCCACCTATCGAGCAGTTTTTACTTTCCAAGCAACTCGATTTGATGATGGTGCAATCATAAGCTGTCGTACAATCAATAATTTGGATGCCATCGATAAAACAGTCGAAGTGCAACGAAAACTTGGTGTCTTGACAAAGGCATTTTTTGTTTCAAATCAAGTTTTTGAAGTTGCTGAAGGAAAGAAATTGTCTATTCCAGTCGAACGATTAATTCGATCGAATCCATCTCAGCAGGAAATCAGCTGGTACAAAATATCTGACAAGAAACCGCTTGTTGTGGGTGCATTAGCAGACCAATCAGGACTCGAATTGACTATTGATGATGTCACTAGAGATCACAATGGAGAATATTTCGTCCAATCGGAAGACGTTTCAGGCATATTTAATCTCATCGTTCTTACTGCACCAAAAATTCGTATTTCCGGTTCGACATCAGTCATTTCTGGTCAAAATTTGGATTTGACTTGTTATGGTGAGGGAATCCCCGCTCCAAAAGTCTACTGGGTCCGTGATGACGTCATACTTTCAAATGGTACCGAACTTTATATTGAAGCCCCAAACGAACGTGACAGTGGTGATTATTTTTGTGTCGCTTCGAATTCGCATTCAACCAGTCAGAAATCAATTCAAGTACAAATTCAATATGCTCCACAGCTAGAAGTGAATTCGGAAATCGTTGTATATCCAGGTGACAAGAATTTCCCTCTAGAATGTACTGTAAAAGCTTTGCCACCTGTTGAAGAAGTCTTCTTTGTTTCACCTGATGGAGAAAAATTCATGTCAACATTTTCTGGTGGGGATAGGTGGACGCTAACGAAATGGTCACCAACCCTAACAGCTTTTGGAACATGGAACTGTCAAGCTGAGAATAAAGTGAATCGAGTCCAAGCTAACATTGAAGTGATTCAAGCTGGTCCACCAGAGGGCATCAAAGATCTTACTATTGATATTATTCCAGGTGCATCCTCTTCAATCAAATTAAAATGGTCAAAAGGGCGATCAAATGGTTACGAACAAAAATTTCGCGTCCGAGTTAAATCAGCTGACCTTGCCATTGGGTTTGATAAAGAATACAAGACACAGAATGGAGAGTTGGTGGTCAGAAACCTAACTATTAATACAGATTATGATATTAATATCATAGCTGAAAATGACAAAGGTCAATCACTTCCATATAACCAGATTTATGCTTTTGATGGAGTAAACAAACAAACCACGACACTTTACATCTACCTCATTTCAATATCAGTTCTCATTCTACTTATTCTGGTTGTTGTTCTTTTCTGGCATAAGAAAAAAGAGTTTAAATACAATACAAGAAGTAAGTCCAATATAAATAGTCTAGTCGCAATATTGCATCGCCAATATATCATTTTTTTATAATATTTATAATATTTGAAATGAAATACGTTTATTGTCATCAGCATTTTAACTTGGACACGTGAAATATAATTCTTATTTTAAATTCTAGAACTCGAAAGTGATACCGATCGATCATCATTACCCGAATCCGAGAGTCTTGTTAAGCAAGAAAGATTATCAGCTGAATATCAACTTCAACGGCCATCAAGCGAGAACTCTTTCGCCGATCATCGCCATTCTGAAGGTGAGTTTTACATAAATAAATTAGGACTTGGTTAATTTTGATTTAAAGGAATGTACCGATATTACACTCTTCAAGGCAACAAACGTTCTTCGAATTTACCAGATGTAGCTCAATTGAATCATTCGATGACCTCTCCGAATCAGTTCCTTAATCCAGATCAACTTGATTATAGTCCGTCTGGTGTAGATCAGTCCGGTGTTTACGATGACCATTACGGGAGTACACTATGTCATCGTCATCATCTGAAACGTAATTATGATACGATGCCAAAACTTATTGATACGACTTCGGGATATTGTTCCAGTTCAAATTCGTCGCAATCGCAACCGGTGCCAAGATCACAATCATTCCAACATAGAAGAAAAACACTTAAATCGGAAGGAGTACTAGTGTAGTCATCTGTGTAGTCATATTCTGCAAATAGGAAAACGGTACTGTAATATATTGTATATAACTGTATTCATAAAGCCACTGTATCATGACATTTCATATTTAATTATTAAATAAAAATTTAAATAAATAAATATGATTTTTTCTAAAATAATTTAATATGTTTTCTCTGAAATGAGATATTTAGCACAATTATGTTACTTTGTTTTCTTCTAAAATAGAATTTCGAGAAATAAAAATGAAAGTATAAAAATGGATGAAGAGAGAAATAAGTCTTCCCTGACAGGGTTCGGCGACCTTATTGCTGATGTCACCATGGCGTCATCACCAGAGGATGAAAATGATGACAACGATGATCCGGGAAAATTTAGAAAATTCCAGATCTGGTGTTTAAAATCGTATCATTGGCGTAATCGAATTCCATTTCTCGTCTGGATTCAAAAATATAAAATTGAATTTATCGTCCGTGATATAGTTGCAGGTCTGACAATTGGACTTATGTTAATACCTCAGTGCTTAGCGTATGCTGAACTTGCTGGCCTTGATGCGTATTTCGGATTATATGAAAGGGCTTCGCCGTGAAACTTCTACGTAAAATGTCATATCTAGACGAAAGCCCAAAAATAAGGCCTCATTTCTAGGTCTGTTTATTTATACAATCCTTGGAACATCAAAACAATGCGCAATTGGACCGACAGCGATTTCTTCCGCCCTCATGGTTGATTTCATAATGCGGCCACCTGATTGGCCAACAGATCCAAGATACCACGGAACATCAAGTCCATACCTCGCCACTTTATTGGCAGCTATAATGGGAACCATTTTGGCTAGTTTGGGATTACTACAACTCGGATTTCTAGTGAATTTTATTTCATCGTACGTATATAATATACATATCCAATTTGGA
The DNA here is from genome assembly GCA_004367895.1 of Oikopleura longicauda. Taxonomy (NCBI): domain Eukaryota; kingdom Metazoa; phylum Chordata; class Appendicularia; order Copelata; family Oikopleuridae; genus Oikopleura; species Oikopleura longicauda. The sequence goes on from SCLD01113064.1 coordinate 26,844, forward strand.
CCATTCTAATCTTACACATCTACATAAATCATTCTTATTCAGATCGGTTGTAGCAGGCTTTATTCAAGCTGCGGCATTTACCATTCCACTGGGGCAGTTAAAAAAGATTTTCGGAGTTCACGTTGATGGACAGACATTTTTTACAAAGGTGAGTTTTCAAAATTGCGCTTCAAGCTTACTCGGTTGGCCAATTCATTTTAAAACATATCCAAGATTTATCAAATAATGAAAGAACTTTTTGATGGTAATGCAAACTGGTACGATTTCATCATTGGAATTATTTCCATTGGGTTATTAATTGGATTAAAGGAACTCAAAAAAAGAGCAAAAGATTATGACTCGCTTAGAAAGGGTTTCAAAATCAGCTTTATTTTACAATGCTGGGTCTCACTTACACAATGTTCGTCAAAAACAAAAATTAAATCCCGCTGAAGAGATTCAAAGATAATTTGGTTTGTATGCACAGCTAAAGCTGCAATAGTTACCGTTTTGATGATGCTAATTGCTCTTGCTGTCGAATCTCCCCAGCACATTGAAAACTATTTGAATGGATAGGATGATTTCATATTTGAGATTGAGTACAACCTATTTTAACTTGACATTTATTGTCATCCTTTTGACGGCTGTAAATCGGGTGGTCGCGATCCAATTTTCAAATCAAATTGCACAACGTTTACTTTGACCAAAATTCAAAAAGTCAGTTTTCCTTCATTTGGGCCAGTTTCATTTGGTTTTGATTATCAGTTTTGCAATCGACGTGAAGGTGACGAATGGTTATACGATTCTGAAGAAAGATATCCTTCTGATTTCAATATTCATGAAGTTGACTTTACAATCGAATGTCCGACTAAAGACAAGAAAGATGTTTGGTTTGTTACGTTTGGAGAGATGACGTCAGCACTTGGTTCTGGTATATTTGTTCAACCAATAATCTCATATTTAGAATTGATCTCACTAAGGAACGTTTTCCTCCAGGTTTTTGCCAGATTCATCGAATCTACAACTCGATTGAAAACTTTGATAAGTAAAAATTTTGCTAAGATGGACAGCTATAAAATTGATCCAACTCAAGAAATGATGGCTTTAGGATTTACCAACTTCTTTAATTCATTTGTCAATGGTGCATTTGTCGTATCTGCCGGAATGTCTAGATCAACAGTTAATTATCAAGCGAATGCAGCTACACAGGAACTGGTTTTCATAAAGTCATCGCCATAGGCTAATAGTCTAAGGATATAGCTAGGTAAAATTCGGTGGGAATTTAAAATTTTTAGATTTGATGAAAAACACAACAAATTTCCGCAAAATTAAGTTTTGCCTTCCACGCGCGGCATATTAACGTTATGAACGCCTCAAATTGAGGCCCTCAATAATAAGTAATGAAATACCGGTAACTTTTACCATAAACTTATTTATACTTAATAACGGTAATTTTTTCTAAAAAATGGTGACTTTGACCTAACATAAACAATGACTTTGACCCGATTTAAAACGGTAACTTTGGACCACTTTTAATGATGAAAATAGTAACTTTGACAAAAAAACGGTAACTGTATCCCTTTAAATGGTAACTTTTAACCGAACCGGTATCATTGAGTATGGTATAAAGTTACTGTTTTTTTGGTTAATCGAAAAAAATAAAGTTACCGTTTGTCAGTTTAAAGTTACCGTTTTTGTCAGAAATTTATCTTATGGGTTAAAATAA
>SCLD01113175.1:0-28499 GCA_004367895.1 Oikopleura longicauda
GGATTTGGCAGTCAAGTAATTCACTTGGGCACATCGGATGGGACCGAGCAGCCGATTGAGTACTGGGAGCTACAACCAACGGGCGAGTTCAAAATTGTCACATCAGAATTCAAGTTCGACAATTGGTACGTGCCGTATTTGTGGATTTCCGAATTTATTTGAAGATAAAATAAATGTACAATAGTCAAAATTCGCCCAAGTCAATTTTAAAATCAATTGAAAATCATTTGATGCATGTGAACTTTTGGATCGCGATCTTCAATAGGCAGTAATAATACATTGTTGCGTTTGGTACATTTTTGTACGAGCTCTTCATAAGTAGAATTTTTGCCAGTATTTGGATTTGTGTAACCTTTTAGCTCATCACTAGTCGGGTTCAACAGACCGAGTACGCGATTGTCGACCAAGCCTTTCTGTTTCGCTACTTCCAGTGGGACACGATACCCAAAGGCGGGATCGACTAGACCTCCTGTTGCGCACTGTGCATTCAATAGTCGAGTGCCGGCCATTTCGGCGACTATTCCGACTCGAATTGCCTCCACTAGTGGTACGGGATCTTTGTATCCAGCTAACACGTAACCCTTGAACGCTTTCTCCGCTTCGATCAAATGAATTTCAAAATCACCGGGCACTAGCCCAGTTTGAACGGCCGTACGAATGTCAATCTTGTCGCCATTTGCCTTTGGACTCAGCACGCCACCAGTCGCCACTTGAGCTTGCAACATTTCAATTGCAATTGATCGTTTTACGAGTCTAAGTAAGCGGAGGGAGGAAGCGTTATTTACATTATAAACAGATTAACAAACAAACCTAAGTTCAAAGGCCTCGCCAAATGAATAAATCGATCCCGAACTGTGAAGTAGTCCGGCAATTGGGGGTGATCCACCAATAAACGGCAGCAGTTTCTCTTTGACTTGCGTCTCGTCAACTTTACCGGCTTGGAAGTCACTCAACAATTGTGGATTGATCATGCCGGTTGCCGCCATTGAATCAAGCGTCATCTTTTTTGCCACGGGTGCCACGTCGAACATGGTTGGGTCCATTTTCTTCTCGGGCAGTGGTTTCTTCGAGTCGACGTATAACAGCCGGAAACCGGAAGCTGGATCATCTTGTGCAGAATCATAGAGTTGACGGTACGAGTCATTCTGGGCTCGCTTTTGTAGAACGCCTAGTGTCGTCTGATCAATCAGACCAGATTCAAGGGCGACATTAGTTGGTACGCGATGTGCCCGACGCGGACAAATGAGACCGCCAGTGACGAACTGGACCTCCATCATACGATAGGCCATGCCTTGTGGGATGAGGCCAATTTTCATCGCATCGAACAGAGGCAATCTCACGCCGTGACTGTCAAAGCCAAAGACGGCTTGTTCTGCTAAGAGCAAGTGTTTCTTGAACTGTGAAGCAACAAATCCACTGTCAATTGACTCCTCGACACGCATCCGTTCACCCGTTGTTGGATTAATCATCGAACCAGTGCAGGCTTGTGCTTCCAACATCATAATCGCCTGTTTCTTCGAGATGAGCTCTTTTTCATGGGCGGCACAGATTGAGTATGTTTGCCTGCTTTCAACGTCTAAAATGCCACCGACCGGATCATCGCCATTCAGATAGCGAATGCAAATCTGCATCACATCTTCAAGGCCAATCTCATTGTAATGCAACTTTTGCAAGTAGGGCGAGGGCAATATGCCGGCCACGTACAAATTCAAGACTGAAGTCTTTCCACCCCATCGATTTGGCACGAAGATTTTTTCAGCTCCACAGCGTGTGGCGATTTCCTCACGTGCTCCTGGAGATCGGTCCTTGGTAAAGTCGACCGCTTTTTCTGTCAGGATCTCGAGCTCGGACTCTTTCTCCTCGTACTCGGATTGGTCGTAATTGGGCGGTTCTTCGGCTGGTACAATCGAGCTTTCTTGGCCTTCTAGCTGGGGCATGGAGTCGATTTCTTTCGTAATGATGACTGGATCGGGCGTTTTCCCCACTTTTTTCAAGGTCTTGATCATCAATTATCGCTACTACTAGTCAGTGTTTAATCAGAAGTCCAGTTTGAACTTAGCATTAACACACAGTGTAAATTTTAAATTAAAAAGTAAAGACCGTTACTATGGGCAAGTAGCCATTGTCTTCGAAGCACGTCTCATCAGTTTGCATCTCTTGGTCCATTGTCTCAGCTGGTATTGGAATTTCCTTTGTCACAAAGTCTGAAGTAACACTCCATGTTTAAAGTGGGCTTGTTCTTGTCAGGCAGCGCAACTTTCGTTTACCTTTGAATTTCTTCAGGTCTTTGAGTGATTGATACCGATTGCGGTACAGGCGATATTTGACCATGCACACAATCATGCCAATATGGACTGTGATTACCTCGACCGCTAATACACACAGACATACGAACAAATCGATCGAAATCGCCTCGAACAGAAAACCTGACGGCCTTTGTTGGGGGTTGTTAATTAATAATTTACTAGCGTAATTACAAACCTAAAGAAGTCTTCGTCTACGTACTCTGACATTCTCTATTCTGTTACTAAAAAAGTAAAAGTTCAACCTAAACCAAAACCTAACATGGCCGCCAGCGCTAAAACAGCGTGCACGCGCATGAATGGAGTAAAACCATGTCTTGGCGACTCACACGGGGAGAGGATGAGCTAGACATAGTAAAAGTGACGGCCAGTCGGCCGACGATGGCGCGATACTCTTTCGACGCTAATTTACGCTGACTTTGATCGACTATTAAACATTGATGATATATTATAATGGGACGCGCAGTCACATTCACATTTAACAGCTGGAGAGTGAGCCTGACGCACGCGGCACGGAGACAGTCATAGACGTCAACTCAGCGGAATTGAACAAAAACTGGCTCACTTCCAAATAAGATATTGGTAGTAAAATTCATTTTTATGTTTTATTTTTTAAATAGGTTGTAGTTTGAAGTTGGAAAAAAGATGAACTGTTGACAGAAGTATCACTCTGAGCACTTATTGAACGGTTGAACTTGGAATCATTATTTTTCGACCTCAACTGCACTGCACTGGGTCGATATTATAAATATGGAAGAGGTTAGATTGAGGTTATCTCGGTGGCAGCCTGTTTAGCACATTAATTGATCTAGTTAATAAGTTGTGTTGAGGATCGGCTCAACCGAACAATAGTGACGTCAAGAGCAATAATAGCGATAATGATAAAGTTGGCAATGGCGATGAGGATGAGCGTGGCGATTTGACCGCTGAAAAGACGTGATGCCTCTCCTCCTCCTTCATGCTTGTCGTCGTTGACGTAGTTGTAGTCGACGTCGTGCTGGCCGTTTTCTTTGGCGGGGACGGGATCCGATGGTGAGCGCCCTTTCGTCGACTCACGGACATGACGACCTTGGAGTGGCAGCCGCCTTCATTGAGTCGCGCTGAAAAGAGCATAAAGATTAGTTGTTTGTCAAGTAGAAAATGGAAAGTCTAATCCGCGGTGGAAGTAAATACGGTTTCGACAGGTGAATGTCGTTACTAAGTCAGAATCTAAGGCCGAAATTAACTTGAAGCTGCGGCTGTGATGGTGGCGTAAATTAATCGTTCAAATAAACTCGTTTTTTTACTCACCGACATAGTAGTACTGTTGATTGGGAGCGAACAGAAACGCGTCGACCTGCGGCGAGAATGAGGTGATTTTGAATTCAGTATCCTCCGGCTCGGCATTGAGTGCATTTGTACACTCCAGAATCAGTTTATCGTCTAAATAGTTAACCATGGTTAAAATCCGTTTTTTGCGTCACTCACACTGTGTGTTGTGTAACACAGCACAAAAAAGTGTGACAATAAAGTACCTTCTTCAATGGCGCAATTGGTGTACTGAATCTTGCTGACCATGTAGACTTTGAGCTGGTCCCCAGTTGGGCATTTGAAATTGACAGAGTCGTTGATATTGACAATTAGATTCGTTTCCGAGGCACTTAAATGACATAGTTATGGAGCTGATCCAAATATCACGAAATCAATGTTTGGCCACTATTTTAACATAAGCGTGTGAAGAGACATCGTACAGTGGAAGCCAAGCTTGAGCCTCGTCTTTGTTTGAACACGGACAAAATAGCACAAGGAGCAAAAGACGGGGTAGAACAATGCACACTTTGTTTCTTCACTAAGTAAATTTACGTTTCAGCATACACATTGACCACAATTAAACTACGTTCCTTTTTTTGCCCATTTGTGACGAGCAATACACAGCCTCCTTGTAAATGCTATACGACTATGCTTTGCCCCTCTCCACCAAGCCCCAAAAATATAATCTTGGCACGACAATGTGGAGCCAGTACCAAAACAAGCAAAAATAATAGTAAACAAATTTGAGGCAATTTGTGCCGCTCAAAAAATGAGAGGGCAAATCAGCTGTTAACCTGATTAACGGTTCGAATGTGGTAATGCGCATGTTTTTTTGGGCGCTGCTCGCATGATGTTCGATAAATGCGACACAACTGATTTTTCGGATTAGCAGAGTATCAATTGAACACGGGATAGGAACACGGGCGTAAGGGGGTAGTATAATGCGCGTGTTCGCCAATTTGGAACTAAAGGTCGGCTCAAGTTGTTATTTTGCTCTCTCTCTTTCGGGCTCAACATCAATTGTTGTGGGGTTACATTTTCTGCATACATTTTTAATGTGGTGAAAATGCATAGGGTGGTGGTGCTGGTGTGGCGTGGTTGTTAGTCTCCAAGACAAAAGCCGATAAGACGGTATCACATCGAAACGAGAAGAAAAAAGCGTGATGAGTGAATTTCGGCTTCATATTGATAAGCATTGAAATCAGACTGACAAAATTTGCGACCATGCCTTATTTTGCGTTGAACCACTGATAACTCTTACACTGGCGTGTGTCCGCGTGTGTGAAATAATAGTCTCAGCTTGAATAGAATGAAGATAAGCCGTCTTTCTCTTCGGGCCGTCCGAAATCAGGCAGGTTCATACAATAGAGTCGACAGTGAGTAGACATACTAATTATATGTCATTTTGGAAGGTAATTTTCACTCATTATATATCGACCATAATTGCCCGCCAGTGTGTTCTACCTTTGACCCAAAATATACAAAGAGCCAAATCCCTAGTTCCGCTCAGTAGGGATCAAAAGAGGGGGTGGTACTTCTCTGTCAGTGGGGCGCATTTGGCCACTTGAAAGCGGCGGGACTTTCTACCTTCAGTAGTGTGCGCTCAATCTAAGAAAAGTCTCTATCGAAATCGATCAAACCCACCAAGCTAACTTAGTTTTTTCGGTACACTTTATACGCTTAGACAGGTCAAATTGTGATGAATGGCAAAAGCGAAACTTCGACATTAGACACTTCACCTCGTTTGCTGATCAAGTTTTTGATAGATTGATTAATAAAAAGGAAAAACGCCGACAAAATGTCACTGACTAGACGACTACAAAGATGGCTTACACCGACTCCACCAAAGGACTAATCCGACTCAGCGGGGCCTTCTTTATGACTGTTTATTACCCCCTGTATAAAATAATTATATGGCGGCTGTGTGCCTCTCTTGTTCTGTTGTACTTACTTGAGCTCGATCGCATGCGTCGTGGGGATATGGTGCTTTGCGCGTGACGACGCCGCCAACACCATGTTGACGAGGAACATAAACTTCATTTTTTTATATTCTTCGTTCTGTAATCTCTCTCTCTTCTGCTTTTTTATCTCTTTTTTATACTTTTTCAAGCTGTTCTAACTAAGCGTGTGTGTTTGAATTGAAACGCCCAACACTTGGAGCCAGATGGACTATATTTTATTGTTAGTCGCCCCGGGCAACGCCAACTCTGCTCCCTTCTTTTTCTCTCTTGCTTTTTTCTTGGCGCGGTGGAGTGGTGATGGTGGTGGTGGCAAATTAATGGCGCCACTAATTATTTCGTGTTTTTCTTTTTCAATTTCTCAGTTTTCCAAACTTATGTGTTGTTTGTATGGAGCACGGCCGTCGAGCACGTCGTAGTAGTAGTGTGACTCCATCCTCCGTCCGCGCTCTCTATCTGCATCCACCTGGGATGGGGGCGGCAAAGAGTCTTTCCAAGTGTAATAGTGTCGATACTAGCATAGAACGTAGTGTATGTGTAATGATGTGAAGTTCGATGGTGGCATTAATCGCACTTTTGACGTTGATTTACTGGACTGCACTTTAGTACTAAATATTTGCAGAATTTAAGTATCAATTGATGGCTCAGTATGTAAACAATATGTAAGATATCATCATCAGACAAATGCCGACTCGAGTTAACTTACAAATTGGAGACATTTTATCACACGTAAGACACCGCGGCGCAGTTAAGTTTTTTTGATGCAAATCTGCCGTCACCATGTCTTCTAACTTAGCTTTACGCGGTTCGGCATGTTGGTGGTGAATAAACTAATATAAAGCAAGTTTTATTATATTTTTAGACTTAATGTGGAAGAGGCGTCGAAATGAGAGTTGTTTAACACATAAACATGCTTATTATATCAACTTTATTTTTTTCTACGAATCTGGAAATAGGTTTCGAATTTTGTCAATGTTACTGTTTAGTTTTAAATTGGAACATCAAACCAATAATTGACTCAAACGCAACGGAGGGTGAGGCGACCTCATAATCGTGCTTGTTTTCAAACAATCGTCATCTCGTAATCGAATAAAATCGTCTTATTGTTTTGACAGGGTCAGGCCCGATGAGACGTAGAAATAGAACATGTTCTACCTGATTGATCCGATGTCTTCGGCATATATTAATACATTAACATGACTGTTGGGCTCTCATCCAACTACGACAAAATGTTTGTATATTTTTTAAGGGTGTTAACAAAGAAGCCTCGCAAATTCCAGAACCCTAGGTTTATCCCTGGCATGGGTACTTGGGGACGATGGACAACTGACAGTCTAAACAAGATTCGCATTCATGGTCGAACGTCGCTAATCCACCTCGAAATAATGTGATAAAAACGAAAGATTAGCGATTGTGTATCTCACACCATGCTAAAATGAGGAGTGGCATCCGGAAACAAGCATGAAACCTCGAATAGGAAATGGCATGATAGTTTAACACTGATAATTATTGACTACAACTACCAACGAGAGGCCCTCATCATGTCACAAGGAATCACACCGGAACACAAATAAACCTTTATGATTCTGAGCGACAGGAAACCTTTGATGTTGGCAGGTCACTTTCTATCACACGACGTGAGACTGATCTAGGCTCGCATCAAACACCACCCAGGTGGACACTGAAGAAGACTCCTTTTTTTTGAAATACAATGCAACATTTCAAGTGTGATCTCACTTGATACGAGACGCTCGACTACCGATCGTGTTCCATTTTTTCTGTTCTACCAAAAATTAGTCGGATATGCAGCTCCAAAAAAATATAAAACCAACACTGTGAAGTAAGCTGCATTATTAATGGCTGGACATGGGCACGAACGAACGAAAAAATGGCAACAAACTTAGTAATAATTTATCAGAATTAATAATGTGTCTTTCGCCTAAGTAGCCACCATGTTTTTTTTTCCCAGGTTACAGTTGGCGATTGAGTTAACGAGACAGAGAGAGGCCATTCACAGTTCACTTAGCGCTCGACAAATTCATAAGCGTGGAATGGTACTCAATAGAGGGGAGTGCGCGGATTAAATACAAAATCACGAGACGATATAGTCTACGCGAGAGTGACGACGGATAATCTGCGGAGCGTGTTGACTTTGTCCGGGCTTCTTTTTCTGGGGCCAATTGAACCGCGACAGCTGTTGCTAAAATAACAGTTTGATGCGAGTAGAAAAGCCGAAATCAACAAAATGGCAAAAAACATGAGGCACGCAGACTAGATGACAAAGAGGGGATACAACAACAGTACTCCCGCTTAGTCTGATTTCCTGTATATGACAACGCGGCGGATGATATTAAAAATTGGTTGTTCACTTCTTGTTGCGGTGGTGGTAATAAAATCGAATCTGAACTTGATGAAAGGAGGGAATGGTTGTAAAACCCTTAGACAGGGCCCAAATTAACCGTGAAGGATAAGTGACATCGTGACCATAAATAAGGGGGCTGATAAAACGCATACTGGCAATGATTTATAACACACTCTAATTGCAAGTTTAGTGCGGCACTGTTGCAGTGGTAAGCACACAAAAACACGACTACGCATGCAAACTCACTTTCCCAAATATTTGAGCAACCTAGACATCAAGTATGATAAGAAATCAATCATTGTTGACGACACGAGTAGGAGTGGGGCAATGCAGGTAACCGTTTTTTTTGCAGTGCACCATCCCCCACGATGATCGATATCACTTTTGCCACGCCAATAGGACATTTAAGTACCTGGTGGTGACCTCGTTTTGGTCTAATTAGACACTTCTATATATTTGCATTTTTTCATTTTCTCCAATAACCTACACTGTGCTAGATCTACAGAGTACTAAAAACAAAATTTAGAGATAGACGTAGTCATGACGTTGTCATTTTGTTTCCCAATTAGACCCTATCAACATTCTTCAAAAACTTCCGCAAAAGTGACATCTCAGCAATCAGTGTTTCGGTACTAAAATAAAAAAAGAGTAAAAACTAAATGAACGGATATATACATCGGAATTGACTAATTTGACGTGTCAGACGCATCTCGGCGGGCTCAGAGATCCGGAGTCAAACTGGGAGCCAAGTCTTTATCACCATCATCATGTCTATCAATCACGTCACTATCGAATTCAATATTTGTTTCCGATCTCAAAGTTTTTTGCTCGTCTCCACTTTTGTGTGTGTTGACGAAATTTTTCTTGATTCAAATCTCAAGGGCACCATTGACATTTTCGCGATTTTCCCGACTAGCCACACGCGCCCGTGGCTCATTATTAACGATTTTGGACCATATGGACGACCTAGAGTCTAACTGGCGTGGATCAAGCGAAATAATTTTTAATGGGCCACTAGAGTCGTCAAGAAATCGGCTTGGCGAAGTGACGCAAACGGCTGTAAAAGTTTAATGTCAATGTCAAAAATTGGCACAATTGAAAAACGATGTGTGTAAACACACAACTCTGATTTGAACTTTACGAATCTGGCAACAAGTCATCTGATTACCACAATCGGATGTCGGACGGGTCGTTTTTGTTCTAATAAACTAGTCTAGTCAAATGTTTAATCACGACTGTTTATATGATCATCGATATGTAGTCGCCCAGTCACTTATAAAGTGGAGAACTTTCTTCGATAAGACTTTCGTACAACTTGCAAGAAAGCATGAATGTTTGATACGAGACGTCATTGATGATCAAAGTTCACGATGACTCTCGAAGAACGACGCTGCGAACTTGACCACATGGCTGTGTCATTCTAAGCTTCATAATTACATTTCACTTCACATAAAAACAAAATGAAACTGCTAGTCACGCTGGCTACGTTGGCGTCAGCAACAAAAGAGTGCAACGGGCCACGTTACAAGCCACTTGGTTGCTTTGACGATGTGTACCCACATCCGGAGAAAATGCCACAAGGTGAGTAAGAAAACAAGCACAAGAGCTAATCACACATACGGTTTTCTTCAGCCATCAAACTGATCCATCCGCAGTTTAAATTGACAAATTTGGCGTATGAGAACATCGAGATTGACTGGGAGAATCCACCGATTCAGCGATTCAATCCTTTGCAAGACGTTATCATCATGACAAGGGTTACACGATAATGATTTTCGTTCACAACCATTTCGTCGCCATTTAAAAACGATTGTCATGTATCCTGTTTGATTAGACACATGGCTACAAGGAGCACTGGGGCAAGTATCATTGGCTGAATGCGGCGCATGATGCCTTCACACAGGATCCGACGCAACCGGTCAACTTTATTGGGATTGACTGGAAGCTCGGCGCTGAGAATGATGACTATGAACAGGCGGTGGCAGATAGGTGAGAAAGACTCGTGTGTCTGTTGATTTGGAGATTAAACTTGTCGTCAAGTCAAATCGTCGGCCGCGCCATCACACACTTGTTGAAGGAGCTAATCTCTCATGGCATGCGTCCGGCCCAGTTCAAATGCATTGGCCATGGTCTGGGCGCACATGTCTGCGCATGGGCCGGCAAACATGCACGCGTTCAAGTGCCCCGTTTTACTCTTGATCGCATCACAGGCTTGGATCCGGCGGGACGATGGTTCGAGGATTTGCCAAAGGAAGGTCGCTTGGACAAAGACGACGCCAATTTTGTTGATGTCATCCACACTAATGCCGGAGAGTCGAGCGAGGACTACTATGGCATTCGTTTCCCATGTGGGGATGCCGATTTCTGGCCCAATGCCGGTGTTGACCAGCCCCAGTGCGAGGATTGCACCGTTTGCGAGACTGAGAAGCACTGTTCGCATGAAGAGGCGGCGTGGATTTTCATTGACTCGGTCAAAAACTCGGCCTGCTTGTCGATTGCATGCCAAAATATAGAAGGTGAACAGCTGAAATCTTATTCACTTTTTTCATCATTAAACTTCAGGAATAAAGGACGGCTTTTGCAGCTGCCGCCGAACCGGTTGCTCGCCGATGGGCTGGCCCGCGACCAAGCCAGTACAGCTGCCTGGCCAGGCAAAGCCGACCAACTTTTGGTGCGCGACCAATCGCGGTGCAACGCATGGTGCTATTAACTACTGTCGCGATGGACCAGATCCAGGTCCGTGGTGGAGCCGTGGCGGTGGACGATAATTTATGAGAAGGTGATATGAAAATAAACTTGAACTGTAAATTGATTCTGCTTTTTATAATGAACTCATAAGTAATGACAATGAACTCAGCGAGTGACTTTCAATGAGGCGGTGTTATTGTCGCAATAACAATAGCTCATTTTTTACGATGTCACTATAATCGTTGCGAAACATTACAAACGAGTGCTCATATCAGAGATATCGCCACTCCTGACATGAGACTTTTTGCTTTCGTGTCGCTGTGCCATGCGCAATATTACTCGCCCCTTGATCTCGACCGGCAACCCGTTCGTGGCTATCCACAACTCGAGCTGAACGAGGGTAATGTTGTCGGTGTTGAGTTCGACGGTTTCGACGTCTACCGCGGCGTCCCATATGGATCCATTGAGAAACGATTTACAATGGCGGGGGAAGCCGAGTTTGACATTGTCAATGCAACGGCGTCGGGTCCGACATGCTATCAAGCAACAAACTTCTTTTCGAATATGGATTTGATGGATACGGACAAGAGTATGGGAGATTTTGCCTCAGAGGGCTTAGTATCCGAAGATTGCCTTACTTATGATCTGTACATTCCGCATGAAAAACGCGACAACACAATGGGCATTTTTCATTCATGGCGGTGGGTTTATCTCCGGTGACAGTAAAATGTATACTGGTGTCGAGCATGCGTTACAAACGGGCAACGCCGTTGCAATTATCCAGTACCGACTTGGCATAATGGGCTTCTTCAACGCGTTTGACACGGTCAACAATGCGAGCCTTGGCGGCAACTATGGCCTCGGTGATGTTGCACTTGCCCTAAAAGTTGTTCACGGCAATGCCGGCAAGTTTGGCGCCGATTCTTCGCGTATCATCGTCAATGGCGAGTCGGCTGGGGCAGCAACGACGATGGCGTTGTTAATGCATCCGCCCAGTGTCGAGTTGATGGCCGGTGTCGTCGCCCAAAGTGGCGGCAGTGCAATGAACTTTATGACGACGTCGACAATGAACTACTGGGCCGCCGGATCCGCGTCAATTAACGAGCTGGTTGGCATGATTTGTGCTCAGTTGGCTTCATGCGACGCAACGGCATCCATAATGGACCAAGTGGAGGCTATGCAAGCGGTAACTGGGCCTGAGTTGTGGGCGGCTGAGTCTGCCATCACTCAAATGTCCACATTTGGCCCCATTCCTTTTGACGGTGAGTTCTTCACGGTTGACGTGAAGGAGGAGTATTTGAGTGGCCGCGTCGCGTCTAGCGTACCCATGATTCTCGGCTGGAACTCGTTTGAGGGCTCCTTGGCGATGGACTTCATGGACTTCATGTTACCGGAAACGGCGACGCCCGAAGATATTCTTGCTTTTGGCGACAATATACTGAAAGTGAGCGACAGCTACGCCATGTTCAATCGCATTTTCGGCGCCAACTTCAACGTGCCAGATCAATACCAAAAGGTTGTGGATGAATTTCAAGAGTATGCGCAAGTTGATGAGCTGACGGCGGAGCATCATAAGTTCCTTGGTAATTATCATTCGATCTACTAAGTACCGAATGCTTAATCATTTTTTTCAGTCAGCATTTTCGTGGGCGACTCAGGCATGCAAGGCCTAGCCTACATGGACGCGATTCAATATTCAAAGGCTGGTGCCCGTGTCTATCTCTATGGCTTCGATTTCGACGCAGCACCAGAGCGCTTTGCCTTTCGCACAGAGTACGGCCTGTCACATGCGGGCGAGTTGATTTATACGTTTGGCTCGTTCCGCCAGGATAAGTCCTACCGCCGCAACTGGGACGAGTCACTATCGTCATTTTTTCACGGGGCATTGAGGTGAATGATCTCGTAAAATTTAAATTCTCATGACGTTGTAATAGTGATCTAATGCACGGCAACGAAGACAATCTATGGGCCCCGTTCACCATGGCGAATCAGAGCTATATGGAGGTGACTAATGACGACGAGGAACTCCTGCTTAATGTCAAGCTGAACCCACCCAAGGCACGCTCGCCACGTGCAATTGAAGCATGGCGCCGCATGGCTCAAACCAGCGTCGCCGCACCGAACATTGACAACTTTTGGGCGACCTTGATCATTTTTATTTTGTCCAACATTTTGAGCATTCTCAGCCTCTTCATTGAGTTTTTCTAACTCCTGTCCTGTTTGAAACTTTCCCCAATACAATCATTAGTTAGCTTATCAGCTCTCATCACATGGACCTCGTTGAACCACTTGAAACCAAAATTCTGGGCTAAAATTGACTTTTATTAGAGAACCATCTACATCTGCTCATTTTCACTCTTCGTTATAGTCGAAGACAAATCCGACTCGGCGTATGGGTTCTTGATGTTGCCCTTGTAGTCGCCATAACAATTCTGTCGAAACAATGTATCCTCGACTTTGCGCTTGCGTTTGAAGAAGCACACTGCCATCATCGATGTCGTGATTAGTAGCAGCATTTGAACCGAGCATACTGTTAAAAATTGTGTGTTATTTACCGATGCAGAAAATGAATTAACAAACCTGTCACCAGTGTAATAATGGTCCGTTCGACTTTGGTCTGTGTAAAGTCACGGTTGAATAGTGTATAGTAGGTAGCATTCATTTTTTCTCGACTTTTGTATCAGTGTCTGTGTGTATTTCTCTGTCCCCCTTTTCTCGTTTTCTCTGCTAAAATGACAGACTGCCTTATGTCGAATATAGGCCGAACGGATCAATATAAAAGTCGTTTTGCCTTTTCACCATATTGGCAGTATGATATTGCTGGTATGACGGTGGTTAATTAAGCCTCGGACAAACTACTAATTAACCAAATTTTGTGATTTCTAATCCGGATCACCCTTCAAATTTGTTCTCTTTCATCCCACTGTTGACTCTGTTTTGAGTGCTTATTACAATGACCCTAATAATCCTCGTAAGTGATAATGCACCTAGTAATCTAGTTTTTCACTCTCTTCGTGTCACTCAATATCCACGCAAGACGCACATCTTTATTCAGACTTGGTACTGATCCACACAGAGAATAAATAATGGACGACGAATTTCTCAAGGCAAGCAGCGGGATTTTAATCATAATCTTGGGTTTGAACTAACACGATACAAATCCCCATTCGATAAGCAACGCGCCGCCAAAGACAATGCGGAAATCAAGAAACTGGCCGATTCTCACTTCAAGCAACGCGCTGAAGACGATGCAAAAGTGAAGGAACTCGAGGAACGCATTGCCAAAACGCTAAAGGCACGTGAATCCGCCAAAGCCGAGCGTGCCTCAATTGCCGCCGAGAAGGAACGCAAGTTGCAAGAGGCCAAAGAGGCGGCTGAAAAGGCCGAAGAGGATCGACAAGCAGCGGAGAAGGCGAAACAGGCCGAAGTTCTGGCAGGTCAGTTTCATGCACAATTTTTGACGGGCGAAACACATCTTTCACCAAGCCATGTCGGCCGGCTACGATAAGGAATCGTCGAAGAAGCGTCGTGGCCCACAGAAGAAACTCCGTCGTCGCGTCGATGCGTTGAACGAGGCCCGCCCCAAGGAGATTGTCGAGGAGCCAATGTAGTTTATTTTACAGTAAATAATATATCTCAGTCCAATTTAAATTGAACGTCATTGTGTTTCAATAATTGCTGTTGTTTCAGCTGGAACTTGAACTTGAGTTCGTGCCTAAACTGTTTCGCGCATTGTAAACTTTGCCCTCCACGTGCTTAGTGACATAGTCAATTGACTTGTAACTGGTCTCATCACTCGTAAATATGATTGATCAGATCAATTTGATCTCATCAAATATTGAAATACAGTAGACCTCTCCTGATTGGCCATAATCCCGTATAATCCCTGCGTCGCCAAAGCACGTAAACCTTTCACCACAGCATAATTCACAGCCCTGGAGCTGATTTCACTGTTGAGTATATAATCTTTGCACCAGTTTGGTTCAGATGTTTTGTTATCATGTGGTATAGCATTGCCAGGCTCTGGTACATTGAGAAATTGGCATAATGGGGACCAGCCATCTTTCAAGTTCCAAATTAATAACCTTTCCGCCGGGACCGTGTTGATAACGTGGGCATTGTGGGCCAGGTACGCTTCTTTCATGCGATCTTCGGACTCTTTTAATAACTCAAGCTGTCGCTTGACTGAGAAGCTCGGGGCGACGCCGATGCCGCCGTGTCGTGTTGCCAACTCGAGCACTTGGCTCATGCGCTGTGACATCGGCCCAAGATAGCCCTCAGCAGCGGCGGCATCAAATAAACGGGCCAAGTTCACATCACCAATTGCTTCGCGACTATATTGAGCGTTCATAAACTTGTACCAACTGTTCCACCACGCATATTCCGAGTCACGAACAGTCAATATCACTTTGGCATCAGGCGATGCATTGTATAAATCCTCCCAGTACATGTTGCCGGGCATGTCTTGATTTGCTTGGTACCCGTGTTGGTTGTACTCGGCAATGACTTCTTCGATTGAAGCCTGACCAGTCATGAAGTCGACCCACACCTTTGACAGGTCAATGACGGTTTCTCTCATGTCGGCGACGTGATAGCCGAGTTGACGCAATGCATTTGAACATGACTTTGATGCCGTTTTCGGGAAGCCGGCGCAGATAATCTCCATTTCTCGTTAAGTTTGACGAATTAAGTATTCTGGCACTCAGCCGCCGCTATTAAATAAGGCGTCGAATAAAGGGTAATAAAGAATTCCTGAGATGAGTTGGCCTCACATGAGGTCTCATGGTACATTGACTTGGTGTGATGGATTATGATTGAAATAACTTGAAGAACAATATAAAGTTATGTGACATAAATTATGTCTTAAAGTTCATAACTTTAACTTGAATCATTAGCTTAGAGGGTCATTTAAAATGGAACGATTTCTAATTTATTATGTCAAAGTGCACGTGCTAACATTGATAATTTGGTGGTGGTGACGCATTCTGTAGCTAGTGGCGCCGCTGATCAATCTGTTTCATCCGCTATTTTTCATTTTCGTCACAACAAATTCAATCAAAGCTGGTAATTTGTCATTATGCGTCTCCTTGCAACACTACTCATCGGACTCGAGGCTGCCCGACGCAGTGAGCGAATTAGTGAACGAAGTTTGAGATGGCTCGATCACAAGAAATGCATGGGCAAGGAGAATATAAAGAGATCCGACAGTAATGGAGAAGGTACTATAAATATTTATTGATTCATCGGGATAACTATTTTCAATAGTCAAATGTGACACATCACTGTGTCGCCTGAAATGTGAGGACGGTTATGATAATTACGGAGCACGTGGGGTGGTCCGTTGTAAGCAACACTTGAACAAGGAGGTCGGCATCAGTTGGAACACCAATCTCGGCTCATGTCGCACCTGCACCCATGTCAACGCCAGCGACGAGATTCGCCGCGCGTGCAAATTTACCAAGCAGGGAAAGAAGGCGTGCACCTACAGCTGCAAGAATGGAGCCAACATTCAGCCCAAGAACAAACGCTTCGAGACAATCTTCTGCAATTGCAACTGGCGCAAAGACGAAAGTGATACATGCCATTGGCGTAGTAAAAGACGCAGTACACCACGCGATGACGATATTGAAACGTGGCATTGTGGTCCAAAGGGCTCGAGGAAAACGACGACGACCACAGGGGCACCAACGACACTGGCGGCCGCGGAACTGTACACTCCGCCCCCGAATCAGTTTCGTCTCCCACCCAATCTCATCTGTAAGAAACGATCGGAGCGCATTGCCGGTGGCTATCTGGCCGTCGAAGGCGTGTGGCGTTGGATTGCGTACATGCGAATGGGTGGGGAGCTATGCGGTGGCAGTATCCTAGACGAGTACACGATTTTGACTGCGGGTCACTGTTGCGAGAATAAGACGCCCGATAAACTGTTCATCCAAGTCGGCGTCACAAACTCGAAACATCCGGAGCCGACCAAGCAGCGTTTGTACGCACAAAACATCATTATCCACCCGGACTACAATCCGAAGACACTTGAAAACGACATGTGCATAGTCAAGACGACGCGGATCAAGGGTAATGGCGCCGTCGGGCCAGTATGTTTGCCCAAGGAGGGCGTTCACCCTCCTCAAGGTGCCACATGCTGGGCTGCTGGATGGGGTCGTAACGAGCATAATATGCTCCAGGTGCGGGGTTAACTTTTTATATCCTAAAAAACTATAAAACTATCATGTTTAAAATGACCGTTCAAATTTAACCCTGCGCGTAAAGTCACGGCTGAACGAGGTCAGTTTGCGTGTCATTGGCGATGAAGTGTGCATGGAAACGCGTAACAAGAACAATTTGATTCAAAATAAAATGTTCTGCGCCGGATACTTGGAGGGTGGCCGTGACGGGTGTCAAGGGGACTCGGGCGGGCCTTTTGTCTGTGTAGAGGGCGATCAACCTGTCCTGTATGGCGTGACGTCTTGGGGTTACGGTTGCGGCGATGCGAATAGTCCGGGCGTATGGGCCAAGGTCTCCTCTTATACGAAGTGGATCTCGAAGTACATGTACACGCAAGGATTGCCACCGGCCAAATCGGCTCCTGTTTATGACAATTATTACGAAGACGAAAGCGATATGTACTAAGGCAAAACGCGACGCGCATCAATGTCAGGGACATTGACCCAGGACATTATGAGATTAACTGCGACTGTTTTACTCTGTATATTAATAAGTAAATTGGATGACTAATAAAATCGTTGAACTGACTTACAGGTACTTAGCCATAAGTATATTGTAAAAATTTAATTGTGTAACTTTAGTTTGAAGTTATAGAAACAGACCTTTCACGATTTGATCTATGCATAATACAGACTCTGAAATGTAAAATGCTTTCTCAAAACATTAATTTCTACATGCACTCAAGTTTAGCGGTAACGTATAAAAAGGACAAAAAACAAAGTTTTTATCAGAAATGTTTCGTATTTTACTCTTGATGCAGTTTTCAATGGGTGAGCTTCTTGTTTGTTAGCAGATAAATAATGTTCTAGCAATGATGAACCCAATTTTTGGGTCTCAAGGTTATCGAAACGTCGGGCTCAATCCCATTGATTACGAATATGGCTTAGTTGTCATGAAGAAAATGCCCTCACCGCCAACACAATCGTTCGATTGGGAAAAGTTTGGTTTAGAACAGATGGCTGGATAAGTTCGTACTTTCAAACTGTGTTTCGCTTCAATTCATACTACAGTAACAGTAAGGAACAGTAAAGTTGCATCAAATTAATAACAATGCATGCGTGTTTATTCAATATGTTCAAACTCTTCGCAGGAAGAGCAGAAACCGCGTTTGGACCGTATTTCTTTGTTTTGTGTGTTAAAAAATCGCGAATCGCGACTCCATCTCCTTTATCATTTCGCGGCGCAAGGCTGCGCACATTTGGCCTTTGATGGCCGGATCCAAAACCGACGGGCCGCCGTCTTCACATTGTTGGTAGAGAGTTTCAAGATCGTTCAGTGCGGCATTGTTACCATCGGCACTACTGTTCGCATTAACTTTAACTGTCGCTTCCTGGTTTTATATGGTCTTACCGTTTGCCATAAATGTAGGTAGCGTTGCAAGCAAGTGCGAAAAAGAGGAAACAGATCATATTGTTGGAGTTGGAGTGTTTTGTTACATTCTTACTTGTTAAATAACACTCGTTGACAGGCATATTGTCAGAATAACGACTTTGCACTCGATATGGTGTTTATTCATGTAAATGTATTAAGGTAATACTTCTACCGTAGTATTGAAAATATAATTTTGTTTATTAACTACTTTCTAATCTGTCGGATCGAGCTGATTTAAACTTTTTTGAATTGAGAATTGACAGTATCGTCGTATAGGTTACTTCAGTGAAGCAATTTAAGTTCGAAAACCTAATTATGCCAAAATGACCGAAAAAGGCTAACTTCCGGTTTAGAGGTCAAACCGGAAATCCGAGTTGACCATCGTCTTCGGGACGTCAAACTGCCCTAACAACTTAAGTTTGGTGGAGTTATATGCAACTGGGCTGATTTTAGTTTTTAACATGGGCTATATGATTGTACCTAGCTATGCCCTTGTCAAGCTCGTCCATGACGTATTCGCGACGAGTTTCTAAACGTGAAAACAAGTGTTCTTTCTCAAATAAAAGTTAACGTACTTTTCCGAATTAGAATACGAAACCCATACTTGTTGAAACTTTTAATTTTATCAAGACTGTGAAACTTAGGGTTTGCCGTATCGCCGTTATATCCAAAGTGACGACTAATTTCAGCAATTGTCTCATTTTTCGACGGTCTGTTTATGTGGTTATGTGGTACTCCAGATATAAGGTCGGTATTTACCACATTGGCCAAGACATTAACTGGGTTCATTTTATCATGCTGATTTGGATCATTGTTGAAACAGAGACAAGAGAATCGATTCGAATGCCATAAAAGTTGAAGGTTGATCAGCCTTGTCAAAACTTTGTTTACATATTGTTCTAACGTACCATCAGCTTCATGTCTTTTATATCCTTCGTCCATAAAGCTCATTACCAGTTCGGCAAGACAAATAAAAGCCAAGTTAATGTCCACACCAACTAAACAATCAGCACAACGCTTTGAAAAGGCGGCGTATCTTTCAGCTTGAGAGTTGAATGATATTGGATTTAAAGCCCCATTATTCACTGACCCGTGAAACACGGTTGAACGGTTGAAGTTGACCGATATATTAAGTTCGAGTCTTCGTCTTGAATCACCTTCCCAGGTGAAAAATTGGTTCATACTGCGTTCGTAAATTGACCGCATTCTATTAGAAAACTCCATTGTTTCTCTCAATTCTTCAAGACTCGGTGGCGGCCCATAACCTGAGGGCCACCTTGCCTCAATAGTTCGCTTGGCGCTTTCTGCCCCCGGCCTGGGCCGCTTTTTCTGGTCGACTTTCTATCTCTCCGATTCATGCCAAATTGTTTGATACGAACGTTTTGGGAAACTCAGTAACGTCAACAGTTTAACTGATATTTACCCAACTAATGACAAATACAGGGGTGACTGATATAAGTCGATAGGAAAAGTGTCTTGTGGATAATTTCACCACTCGCGACCATCATGAGTATGCATCGAATAAGGCGATCTTATTAACATGGTCATTAGTAGTTCTCATTAGAGATAACTTTTATCTCTAGTTACTTTTTTAATTGGATTTAACAAATAAACGCGCAAATGGTGTTCATTCGCAGTTATAACAAAAATGGATCGCAAAGAGTTCATGAAAGAGTGGGGCGATGATTTACTGTACAAAACGACTGGTAGTATTTTGATGAAGCCCCGTGCGCACTACAAACGCATCCCGGGTCACGCAATGGCAAAGCAAGAATGGTGGGATCAGTATTACGCCGAGAGACGGGCCAAGTCAGCGGCGAAGAGGAAAGAAAAGGGTGAGTTTTTAATAACTTGACTTAGGTTTAATTGAGGCTAAGCAGCATTGGCAAAAGAAACTACGCCGAACAAGGAAGTCGAGGTGAACAAACCAGTACTACCAAAACCGAGTGCATCAATTAAAGTTGGCACGAGTGGAACATCGATTCTGAGCAAGCCAGATGGTAAAAGAGTCCTGTTTGTGCGTTTAATAAACTGACGTCTCAGATACCTTCCTTACTCCGTCAAAAGTCAGCCCAATACCAAAGCCGAGAAAGCAACGAGCCAGCAGTGATAAAAGTACGTTACTAAATTAATGTCAACTTTAGTGGTTACTTTAGTAGTCACTTTGCGTCTACCGCCCAAGTTCGTTAGTACGCCACAATCAACAAAGAAAAAGGAAACTCCAAAAACGAAACGCGCGGTGAGCCCGAAACCGACGACGCCGAAACTGACTGCTGCTCAAGGTTGTTGCTTCTCTTTTAATGATTTAAAATTGTCCTCGATTTTACAGCGCTGACAACAGGCGTCGGAAGTTCGGAGGTGAAGTCGACGAGAAAGAAAACGATGAAAAAACTGGACCTGGCGAAGAGCTCAAAAGGACGGCTTCGCATCCTGTCCGATGAAGAGAAGGGCAACTACAGTGACCCGGAAACAGTGGAGAGTGGGCTCTACCTGCGCAAGACATTTCACAAGAAGTAATAAAACGAGTTTGATTGTTAATACTTTTTGTGTTATTTCTGAAGCACGTTGTTAATCTGGTAAAATTAACTCACACAAGAAGGTAAAATCAAAATTACGTTTCAAGTGTTGTTACTCAGGGCGAAAATTATTTAGTAAAGTAAATGCAGTAGAACCAAGATTTACAAAAGACAAAAATAGATGCACATGTCAGTGGCCAAATTCATTTGATTATTTGGTGAATTGTTCTTCTCAATCCAAATCTCACTTGAATTGTTCGGGTCTCGGGCACTGTCGCGTATATTCAACATCAACTTTCCATTTTCCGTTTTATGGCCTTTCAATGTAACTACATGGGCGCCCCCGTTGACCATTAGAATTGGCCATTGACGTGAACCTAGTAGGCAGCTCATTATAACAGTATAATCTTGAGCGTACTAACCTGATTGACAAAAGGCGTCAATTTTACAGGACTTGAAGCTGAATCGTAACGGCACGCCACTGACTTTGCTCATTTCAGTCATTGTGCCGAGTTGCTTGAATCCTTCATCACGAACAAATCCCCCATACAGGAGTGAGTACATCACGCCTAAGACGCCATTTTTCTGCGATTGATCGCCAGAGTTGAGAGTTCGCGGTGCGACTGCAAAGAGAATCTCATTTCTTAGCGTTTGGTGGAATGTTTTCTTCTTCAAGAACACCTGTGCGTTATACATTGCCGGATAAGTCGATTCTTTTTTGGTTGGCACAAGTCTATATTATATATAGATATTATACTAGTACATACAGTAGATACATACAGTAGTACATAGAACAAAACATTCATGTGTAAACCCACATTCCTGTTTTGACAAGCAGTGTGCGATGAATAGACGTCGTGAGACTAAATAACCAGCAGAACTCGTCACTTCCTTGTAGATGAGTCCAGGTTGTTACTGTTGTTGTCGGCGCAATTGTTCGCGTGATCGCCATCTTTGACTCGATGCTGAGTTTTAATTTGAAAAAATGAACAAAGGTTCGGAAAGTACTTGTTCTTGTCTTGGACGGTGTTTCCATCTTGCAACTTAAGAGAATCACTTGGTACACGGAAAGATAACAGTCGTTGACGGGTTATCATTTGAATGTTGGATCCAAGTCTGGCCCAATCCGATTTTGACGATTGTTTGTAATTTGAATTCAACATACGTCGAATGATTTTGACTTCGGGAAGACCGCGAACGAGAAGCAACCACCGGGGGCTTTTTGTTGATGTCATGTGATTGTCACGCAAGACATAAAATAGTTCCTCATCTTCTGCCAGTAAGTACAGAGCAAGGAGACCAAAGGAGTACCCATCTGAGTAACCAGCTTCTCGATCGTGAGTAAAATCGGGCGGGGACCAGCCGGGTGTCCCGCCAAGTTGGTTGCAAATTCCAAAGTCGGCCAGTTTGGTTTTGATCTCGAATTGACCATTGCTTTTCATTTCTTTGACATACAAAACATTACCCGGTTTAACATCGTTGTGGCATTTTCCGAGTTGCTTCAACTCTTCTTGCGTGTCAAGCAGTTGGTCAATAATCGAAAAAATATGTTGACTTGTCAGTTGTTCGTTCGTTTTACACTGCTGCAAGTTGCCATGGCACAATTTGGTAACGAACACCTCGTACTTATTAACTTCACCCTGCCTCATTTCAAGCAACTCAGCTAAAGGTATATTGTCATCGTAACACAGTTGTTGTCTGAAAAGTAAAACTAATTTAATATTTTACTATTATCATAATGTTAAACCTATAATGCGCGTAAAATGGGACCACTAAGTCACTCTGCGTGTCATTGTAATGTATTGACTCGTTCAAACGCCGCTTCAACTCATTCATTGAGACAATGTATTGCGTTGAGAACGTTTCACTTAAAATTGGCACAAACTTGTAAGCAGCCTTCACTCCACACCACATCCCTTCTAAAACACTCCCTTCGCCGCCATGACCAATTAATCGCGTAAATTGACCATCCAAAACGCCATTCAAATAACGCCATGATTCAAGAAGGAGATTTTGACACGACGATTGAGAACAGCGACATGTGTATCCGTCAATTGTGAAGTAAACGGATTTCGGCATTGAGTTGAATAAAGAATCTGATTGGAGATTGTAACCGTCATATTGAGTTTCGCCACTGTGCATACGAATATGTGGATTGGCGCCTTTGTCATGCAAGTAGTATCGAATTGAAGAGAACTGTATATGACTTTCAATTCTCTCATTGATAAATTTTAAAATATTTTTACCTTGAAACAAGCGGTTTGAAATTCACAATCAATTTCATTGACTTTTACGTTCATTTTCGTCAAAAACAAAGCCACTTGCTCCGAGTAAAATGCTGATCGATCAAACAACGTTACACCATTCTTCGCCACGTGGTTGATCACACTCGCCATATCGACACCGTTGTCACGTCCGAGTTCAATTAGAAACTCGATTGTCTTTTCAGTTTCTGTCTTCATTGGCACTTTGTTTGGGTTACCTCCTCTGTTTTTATACCCGACCAACATTCCGTAACACATAATCAAACAATTGAATCCGTCTTTATCTTTATACTTGAGTATTTTCGCCAACATCTCACCAATCGTTTCGTCATTCGCCGTCATAGTGATTAAATTGGTAATCAACGTTTCTATGATCTTTTTAATCGGCGCCCCAGAACAGCAGTCGAAAACAACTCGCTCGAGTTTGGTCCCCTTTTCAATGTCACATTTCGCCAGTTCAAGGATGACGTCACCTTTCGCTCTTGTTGAACATGTTTCCCGATTAGCAGCTTTGACCAAATAAAAATCACTATATCCGCTGTATCCTTTTGAGATGAGCTCATCATAATCTGGTGCGCTATATGCAGCATTCAATTCAATACTCAGCAGATGTTGGGCGCGTTGATCCGCTGACTTTCGCCCATTCGTCATTTTCTCTTTGCCCTGCTTTCCCAAATCTGGTGTCTGTGTTAGTCTATCAGAAATAAATACGAGAAGTCCACGTTCCGAACTGAGTAAACATTCAATGTACAATGTAAATAACGCGGAAAACGTAAAATGACGACTGCTCATAAATTATCAAAACTGTTTGTCTCCTCTTGATCTTCAACATTGTCGCGCAGTTGTTTCTGTTTATTTTGCACCACAGTTTCAAGTTGGGTCCAGTCAAGAAGTGCCTACTGGTTAACACGAATTTAAACTTTCACTTCAGCTGTGACGGGCCCTTACAAATGTAACTGAGTGTTTTATCACTGGCGTTGCCGAATTGCACAAAGAAATTAATAAATATAATCAAGTGAATTAGAAATTTTATTAAAAATAATGTGTGTGTGGAATAAAAAAGATAAAAGAGTGTGCACAGTGTGTCTATTATTATATTTGATCGATTTCTTCGCGGAAGCTCAACTCGCGTGGTGGTGATGGCCTGAGTGTGCTATTAGCCTTGGCTCGTCGACGCTGTGTTCGTCGTCGAGCCTGGAAAGCTCGTTCTGAATCAAAATTAATATTAATTTATTTAAAATATTTTCAAATAAAAAATCTACTTGATAATTAATAACCCGTCTCTCTCTCCGTCTTACCAATACGGGTGATATGGTGTTAGTAAACGATGTGCAAGTCTAAGTGCCTAAATATTCAATTTTGATGCGATTTCACAAAAATTGAATCAATCAAACAATTTCATTCAAATTTACCATGCGTTCCGTATTCTTGCGCTCCAACAGCTCATAATCTAACTCAGACCGATCCTGTCCATCTGGATGAACGACTAAACTATTCGACTCATCATTGACGACTTCACCTGGCGCCGGGACGAATTCGGATTCTTCGTCAAGTTTAACGGTATTCTTGACGCCGGCTTTTTTAAGAATCAGAAAATCGAATTTCTAATTGAAACTGTTCAAATCATGAACAATCCCAATTAGCTGCTTGGAATCAAATTAATCATTGTTTAAATACCCGTTTTAATGCAAAGTAAGCCTCATCAGTATCATCAATTTGCGCATTGTGCGATAGCTGATCCAAGTCATAGTTTTGTGCATTATTTCCTGATCCCTTTCCTATATCTTCGTTTTCAATCATCATCAACTCGTCACCAGTCAACTCGCGCTCCAACCGCGCCTCATCAACATACTCCTCCCGCGTCTGGAGCACGTCATCGTGACTGACGCGGGGCGGTGGTGGCGGCGCTGACTCGACTGGGAGTGGATACTTTGCAGCGACTGATTGTGAGCGCGATTGATGCGGTGAGTCAATTTGCTGCTCGTTTAGATGATAGGCAATGCGCAGGTATTCATTCTTTACTTGTCGCTTCAGCTGATCCAATTGCGAAATGACGCGATTTGAATGGTGCTGATGATGTTGATGCTGCTTTGGTTGCTGCGGTGGGGTCGGGTGGTAATTGGTACTTCGATTGTCCCATGAAATATCACTGTAATTTAAATATTAAATTAATTTAAATTGACATTAATACCTCAATGCCGAATTCTGGCGTCTATTATTGTAGCTGGGTGTTTTCTGACGTCGTTGCTGTTGCTGCTGCTGAACCGTTGATCTGTGCGTCGTCGAGGACGAGCTATTCTTAATTGCCGATTTTTTACTCGTCGTACTTCTCGAGCTGTGAATGGGCGGATAGTGACTCGGCGTTGGCGTCTTTGCCTTCTCGCTCCTATTTGTATGGAGCGGCGTCCGCGGCAATCCGCCACCAGTAGTCGCCTGTTGGCCCTTTGACGCGCGTAGTTTCGCTTGAAGTTGACGATCTTGTTCGGCCCAATCGTCGACATTGATCACGTTGCGTTGGCGCCGTGCCGTCACGTGTTCAGCTGATGTACTCTTCGCCGATTGATAATGGGATCTACTACGTCTGATCACTATCTAACTAATTATAACCATGCAAAAGTGTACATTTATTTCAAGTGCGTGTTCTATATTCTACTACTGTGGCCAGTGGCCATCGCTCATGCGCAAGTGGTGATGATCATATTGGTAGATCCGTTTCTTTGGTGCCGCTACTACGATTGGTTGTTGCTTCGCTTGTTGCTTGGCCTTTAATAAATTAATTTTTTTGAAAATAAATAAATTTAGCAGACCCGTTGCTCGTCAATCTTCTTCGCCAGCTCGGCATCGGCCTCGGCTTTCAATTGTTCTTGTTGCTTCAAAAAACGCGCCTCGGCTCGGGCGTCCTCTTCTCTCTCGCGTTGGGCAGCTTCTTCCTTCTCGCGTCTTTTGCGCGCCGCTTCTTGTAATAAGTACTCGCCGTACGAATAGTCGACTTTGCGTCGCGGCTCGGCATAGTCGGTGATGCGATGCGATTGGGCTTGCTCTGGTTCGTCGATTTTGGCATGAGTTACAGGTCGCGGTGTCGTCACGTCGGCCTGTTTCGTATCTTTTAACTCGTACACCTATATTTGCATTTGATTAAATTTTATTTTAACTTATGACTCATAAGTTATGAGTCACAAGTTATGGCACGAAAATCATAGTAAGTGACAATTAGACATAGGTGACAAAACTAGCTTTACCTGTAAATTATTATCATTCTGAATTTGCTATTATACTTGAATTTGATCATTTGTGCTTACCCGATCCAAATTATTCTGAACCGTATCATTGACCATTCTCATCTTTTTCAAGTCCGTCATTAACCGCCCGTTGATATCGCGAACGGGCGCCCCGCCACCGCCCTTGCCAAATGGATCATAAGTAGCAATCTCTCGCTCTAGCCGCCGATCATACTCGGCTTGCTTTCGTTTTTCAGCCTCTTTACGCTGATTCTTCTCGGCCATTTGCGCCGCCAGTTGCCGGGCATAGTCCTCCTTGTTGTTCCCCGTTGATCTTCTTGTACTATATCCACCACCGGAGGTATTAAAAATGTCATTATCGCCGTTTGCTTTAGCCACCATTGGCTCAATGCTCACTTTTCGTTCAACTTGCTGCTCTGGCTGTCTTTGTATTTTAGGTGGTAACGGTGGCTCGGGATAGAAACTCTGACTGAGTTGTTGAACAGGTCGATTATAGTGACCCATTGAGCTGTCTAATCGCGACTGGTTAATATTCATTTCCATTGTGGCGCGATCTATTCATAAAACAACTAGGTTTAGTCATTTGTTCATTACTTACCAATTGCAGAGGACAGTTCAAGTGATTTTTGAGTCGGTGGTGAAGATTGGTTTATCACTATTGGTTGACCAGTGTAACCAGGCGGTAGTTGATAGTTGCTAATGTGTGGCGTTGATTGGGATTGGATTGTTGGTGGTGGTGCTGCTTCGTTAGAGATTCGTGGTGGTGGTGATGGCACTCGTATCGGTTGCTGCGGTGTTGGTGCTGGTTGTTGCTGAATGGCACCGGGCAGTGCATTTGACCCAGCGTCAATGATGAACTCGGGCTGTTGATACTTCTGCGCTCTTCGCCCATGCGTCGTTGTCTTTTTCTTTTGCTGCGCCAGTTGCTCCTCCAACTCGCGTTTATATCGTGCCTGTTTCGCCGCCTTCACTTGCGCCGTTCCCGGGCGCTTTTGAAAGAGATCGGCGCCAAGTACTTCAAAGTAGGGCTTCTTCTGTTGCTGCTGCGTTTGATCATTGCGTAATCGCGATGTTGCTCTGTGTTCGACCAGAATGAAGGAAAGAACATGAAATCTAAGCTAAAACATGATTTGATCGATTTCCTTTGTAGGGCGTCCTTCTCAATTTGCGTCTGTTCAAATTGCGTCTTTAACTCTTCATTGAACCGCGCCTTGCGCACCTGGTAATCATCGCCTAGTTTGAATAGGAGTGGCTCGTTCGATACTGGTGGTGGTGCTACGATTGGCGCAGCATGGACACTAGCGACAACTGGCTCGTTCTCCTTGTTACTAGTGCCCAAGTCGGCCTTGTCACGCGCCAGTTCGGCTCGTTTTTGGGCGATCCATCGCTCCAAATCCTTTCAAAAGTAAAGGTCAGGCCGAAAAAGGTCAAACAAGTACTAGTTTAAGTTTTCTCTCTTACATTCAACTCCGATTCGCTTTTCGCCTGTACTTGTGTCATTTTCTCTGCCACTTCATCTAAACATGCGTTTAGTTTCGACAACAGTACAGTAGGTAGTATCACTGTGTCTCTCTTTCTTTGTGGAGGTGTGCTTTCTCTTTCTTTCTTTTCGTGTTCTCTCTCTGTGTATGTTTTCCAGTTGTGTCACTATGGACGAGGTGGAGAGTGAGTGAGTCACCACACGAAGTTCGATTCGAAATGAATCATTAATCTTTAACTTTCGACGATTTTGCTCAACAAATTGACAACAAATTAAAAAAGTGATTTATTTATTGTAATATGCCCTTTTCTTCAATGTTGTTTTACTTCTCGTGACTGTTCAGAACGCCTTCTTGGAATGTCGTGAACACATTATGTGTTTACCATTGGTGAACATGGTTGATACATAAATAAATGTACAGTAATGAACTCGTTGGAATATTTTTGGGAGATAAAAATAGCTGATCATGAAAACATAATTTATGCAACATCTCATAGTTTATAACATCTCGACAAGTTAAGTTTTAGGACGATCGAGTGTCTTTCACTCAAAAGGTAGCTCGATCTCGACGAAAAGTGCCTTATTTTAAAAAGTAGGGGTGTATAACCATTAAAATCGGTTAAATATTCTAGGTCAGATAAAATGAGCAAAAAAGACCATTTTTATTACAAATTCTTTAAACACTGATGGCATAGAAAAGTTGCCGAAAACTCATTCACCAACAACGATGAAAATCACCGCCTTCCTCATGCTCGCCCTTCAAGCTGTTCAGGCCGACAACCACTTTGAACGCACCAATGCGGTGC
>SCLD01113287.1:0-28491 GCA_004367895.1 Oikopleura longicauda
CAACTGACATTCACAAAATGCTTTATCGGCACCTTGTTTGCACTTTTGATGACTATTACAACCATCGCCTGTAATTAAACAACATTCATCCCTACAACCCGTCGCCTCATTGAAGTGAGTTGGATCACATTTTTTACATTCAACTTTCCCTTAATATTGGTTTATATGAAAGGACCTTTCCAAGTAGAATTTTTTTTGTCTCCGAACGAGCTCATTTTCACATATAAGTAACTTCAAGGGATGAGAATACTAATAAAACAAACCAGAAACCTGAGATCGAAATTTAAGGTTGGGCTGGCCCCCCTCAGAAAATTGGATGTCTGAGGATTTTTTTCAGATGATCATATGAAACATATAAAACTGACTTTTAACGAGGTTTTCGATCATTTGATTTTAATTGAAATTCTATAATCATTGAACATAAAATCCTACTGGGCCCAGTTAGCTCCAAAATACCCCAAAAGCATCCAATTTTGATAGGGGGGCCAGCCCAAGGAAAAAATTCCACAGAGCAAAATGGTTTTCATCACGTGATTTCTCATCCCAGAAACCCTCTATAAATGCGTTTCATTTTTTAAAAACTGAAATCCTACTCGGAAAGGTTTTTTTACTTATTTAACAGATTGAAAACCAATGGGTCACTTACAATCAGTCTTCTCATTTTGTTCACAGATCTCGCAGCCTGGCACCAGGCGTGAGCAAGATTTACAAGGAGCTGTGTCACCAATGGTCATTATTTCTTGAGTCAGATCATAGTATTTATTTTCTTTGCATAAATGAGAATTGTGAATTTCACAATACCACCCATGATAAGGCAAAATGGTGCTATTAGGATATTTACAATCACAACCAGTCATGAAATTATGATCATTGTATTCTCCGTTTTCACAATCATTCTCGGGCTTGGTCCACGTGCAAAAGGGACCGAAACCATGCATAACAAGACCAAAGGTATTATGTTCACAATCACACATAGAGTCCATTGCAAGCAGTGGTTGTTTTCCAATGAAAGTTGATAATTGACTGTATCCAGGACTAGCAGTTCGATTTCCAGCAAGACACATCTCTGGTCTAGGGCATGATCCCCATTCACTCGCATTTTCATTATGAATTGATGTTTGACGGATAGGGTCCGAGCATATCTGAAAAAGCGAATAATAACTTATGACTCATAAGGTAAAGGGTCATTTCACAGCACACTGTGAAATGATCTTTGCTGTTATCGATTTACAGATTGATGAGATCATTTTACAGTTTGCTGTGATCGTTTTACAGTTTGCCGTGATCGATTTACAAAACGTTCATTTGCTTTGAAATTTTCAACTTGAAATGATCCCCAACGAATCATAAAAGCTTCTGCTCAAAATCAGGCACCAACCTTACACTTATCCTCTTTCCCAGGATAGCATGACTGAAGTTTAGCCTTCAGGCCCAAGTAATCATTATTTTCGAGGTCATCTCTGGCGAAATTTGAAACAACCCAAATTAAAAAATAGTTAACCAATAGTATTTTTTTCATTTGATTATAAAAGTGAATGGTTACTATTGGATGAAGTTGAATCAACTTATCATAAGTTACTTATGTTCTATCGGATACAGTATTCGTTGACAAGTGGCAATACTGACATTGATGGAGGACCCATATCGCTGATAATGTAGACATGAATCAATTCAAAAGTTAAATTTCAACTTGTCGACGAACGCTTGAACTTGTCACCATTCGACCTCGATCACTTAAACCTTGAAGTAGGGAGTGAAAGTGGGTCGACAATCGACTGATTAGAAAAATCATGACTCTATTGTTAGTCAATCAAAAGCCATTTGATAAAAAACTAAAGTCGAAACTTTTTTATTTTTTGAGAAAATCCACGCTGTGTGCTCACCCAATTTTTGGAAATAGTTTCCGGGATATGTCAATAATAGTTAAAATGATAATCAAAATGATTATCATATACTGTAACGACGGATGGATTCTGGTTAAAAAATCCGCTGTAGTGAAACCTTCTTTTTCCCTTCACAAATGTGAGTGTTCAGCTCAATTAAACTTACCAAGGCTTTCTATCAGCCTTTGATGTTGTAACTAAGAAGTTTTAGAGTGTAAATATGTGAGAGTCGATCAGTAAGAGCTTTAAAAAAAGTCTGTTAGACCTCGTTTAGCTTCTACAGTTGCATAACTAATGAAAAACATGAGAAAATAGTTATGTCAATTTGATATCAGCAAATAAATTGAGTGAAGCTTTTATCGCAAATGCTCAAATATAGCTCAGAATGTTGTTTGAAGTTGAAATATCAGTTCCAAAAGCTAATACAGAGGCTAATGATTTCTTTTATGTTGTGAATACAAAAATATACTGAATTTAATAAAATGACCAAATTGACATGGATAACAAGACAAATCAATCAAATTATTGCACAAGGCTAAAGTAGATAAAGATATCAGTTGATGATAAATCTCCGACGTAAGATTATTCTGGGTACATTCTAGTGATTTATTCTAGTGAATTCAATTGTATGGAAATCATGACATAAAATTCAATCATCATTACTCACGTTTCGAAGGTTACAGCGAATTCGGCATCGAAATTTAGGGTGGTTATCCAGGGAAAAATGAAGTTTGAATTAAATGAGGAAATATCTGGGAAAATGACACAATGCTTATTTACCCACTACAGTAGAGGTAAATTGGTAAAGTTACAAGGCCTTTCATAAATTACTATCTATCACGATGAAAGTTTCACCATAAAAATGGCATTATGTGTGCAATACGAATGTAAACTGGAAAAAACGTCACCATCTGCAATTCGAACGTAATCTGACATATTACTGACTATAAATCCGGACCGAAAATCCGGATCGGACCAAATTCAGTTTTTTTCATAAAAACCGTATTCCTAGGCTACATTCCAAGGATGATACCCTGGTAGACATCTATTTCTTAGTAGATGAAATCCTCATCTTCTCTATTGTTTACATTCAAAATAAGCGTGGGCGGTGTAAGATTCTACTAAGAAATAGATGTCCACCACTGTATTTTTTTCGAATTTCTAGAATTTTCATGACGGTCATTATCATTTTACTGTAATATCTTTCATTCAAGTATATACATAAATTATTCTCAGAATACTCGGTGGTCTTTTCACCTGCCTCTTCACCTGGGAGATCCTATAGGGATACTAATCGTACTAATCGGACTCTCCTCCCTAGATGAAAATAAGAATCCTCTCATTTTTTGATTCCACCCCATAATTTCTGCATCATAAACCTTTAGAAAAGGTTTTTTAAATGGAAAGGCGACATATCGTTTTAGTTTCATCGAAGAAGTTACAAGCCTGAATTCTTCACCGTTGTTACCCCCATGGTAACCCCCACGGGAAGACTCTCGACAAGATTCTGCATGAAGACTTTGGACTCCAAAGTTTGGAGGTAAAATTGTACCGTACAAACGGGCTTAGTTTTTACTCATATAATAGGAATTTCAGAATTGCATTTTCTGCTGAAACTAGAAACTAGCTGTCTTTGACTTATTTGAAGTTTCTTCACGTCGAGTCTGGGAAATGCCTAAACTTTAACTCTCGGTGGGAGCTAGGAGGTATTTGTCGATTAAAGTCGGTTAGAACTAAAACATGAAACGGATATTAATCGAACATCGAGCAAAAGTGTAAATTCTAGATTTTTCTCGGTATTTCCGTTCGGTATTTCTAAATGAAGTTATGATTATGGTCCAAAATTTATGAAAAAAAAGTTCGGATATTTAAGAATTTCATCCTCGAGTCAAAGTAAACAAGATTTTGCTGGAAGAAACTGTTCATGTTTAAAAGAAGTCCTCTATTCATTTCATGAGTCATTTCATTCTATTTTCTTCTCGAACTGGTTCGTGATTGGCTAATCCTATTCTACTATTCATGACGTAATCTAGAGTCATTCTGATAGAGAATAACATCAGATTGGATGAATAGAGAAAAATATCAAATATAAGAATTCACGAGAAACCTATTGAAAGTACTGTAAGTACACTGAAATATGCTGAAATAAACTCATTCGGAACTATCGCTAGGGTGTAAACCAGGCAAAAACCATTTTCGGGAAAATCAAATGGAATTGACCCGAATTCTTTTTTCAATGATCCAATATGCATTTTTCATGAATCGCTTAGGACCACAACAAAAAAACGTGAGGCTAAAATTACCGTAAAAACCTCTTTTTTGGTGCAATTTCAATGATGAGCTCAAAAATTTTCAGATTTCTTTCGAAAATTTTTTTCCCGAAATGGTTTACACCCTAACTATCGCTCATCAAAATTAGGGAGAATTAAGGATCCAATAAAACTTTCTAGAAATTCTTTGAGAAATCAATAATAACTAACGGCTTTGACAATTTTTCGGGCAGGCCTTTGAGATCAAAATGAACTCGAAGTAAAATTCAGTTTCAGCAATATCAACTTTAACTAATCAGAATGCAGAGTTTATTGCCAAAAATGCGATTATTGCGACGTATCAGTTTCCTCAGTCGTCCTGTTCCGGGAACACTATTGAGCCGTCCTGTCCAGCTTGGATTGGCCAGATGCCATTTATCAAGCAGCGTTATTCTACAAAAAGAACCACCAAAGGGATTCGGAAACTTTGGATCGAAATCACCAGATAAAGGATCGAAAAAATCAGGGAGAAAACGAAGAGAAGCAAGAAAAGAAACTGTAACAGAAACAGGTACATATCAAAGAATTTCTTTATCTTTGGAATCCTAAAGTGTGGAATCCAAAGGCATTTACGTATTTGTTTTTTCAGAAAATGACGACTCCGTCGCCGATGAAGAAGACAAAAAAAGTGTTAAAAAAGAAATGAAATTCGAATTTAAAATTGGTCGCAGTCCTCCGGGAATGGATCCAAAGAAAGATGACAAAGATAAGAAAAATAAAAATTCCGACAAGGAAGGATTCGAAGGATTTGATGGTGAACCAAAATATCAATATGGTTTTTTTGGATTATTAACTGGCCTTATTTTATCATATCTTTACGAAAATATGGGTTTCGATCTTGGCGAACAGTCAACAATGAACGCTTTCCTGAATGTAAGTCACCCCAAAAAGAGACCAATCATAAACAAAATCTTTAGGATGTCTCAAGAGGCGGTGTACAGAGTCTCAGGGTGGTAAATCGAGAAAAAGCTTATTACCGATCTGGTGGAGGACCAGAAAAGGCCTTTGATATTGGTTCCATTGATCATTTAGAAGATGCCATTCGACGCGTAAGTTCCTACCTGACCAAAACCCTAACCAAAATCTTTTCCGATCCCCTGGCGTTATTTAGTCCTCAAATATTGATTTAGATTCAAGACAAAAATGATATTAATCTCGAAAACCGTATCATGATTCGTTATGAGAGTGCATTACGACCATGGACTGCAATAACCAATAATATTTTCCCAATTGGTCTCTTACTTTTCTTCCTTTATCGCCAAGCACGAGGTGGCGCCGGTGCTTTTATTCAGTCCAGTCAACGCCAAGTATCCAGCAAGGGTGGAAAAGCTGGTAAAGGTAAAGGATCGCAAGGTGGCGGTAACAATCCATTCAATCCAATGGGTCAGCTCGAACAAACCAAAAAATCAACCGCGGTTATTGTTGAACCAGAAGATATTCATGTTAGATTCAAAGATGTTGCTGGTTGCGAAGAAGCCAAAGTTGAAATTATGGAATTTGTCAGTTTTCTGAAATCACCAGAGGCTTATGAAGCGCTTGGGGCCAAGATTCCAAAAGGTGCTATTCTCAACGGGCCACCAGGAACTGGTAAAACCCTTTTGGGTAAAGCAACAGCTGGTGAGGCTGGTGTAACATTCATGTCTGTGAATGGATCTGAATTTCAAGAAATGTTTGTTGGTGTTGGTGCAGCACGTGTTCGAGATATGTTCGAAACTGCAAGAGAAAATGCCCCAGCTATCTTATTCATTGACGAAATTGATGCCGTTGGTCGTAAAAGAGGTGGTAGAATGGGTGGTGGTGGCGAAGCAGATGTCACATTGAATCAGATTCTTACTGAAATGGATGGCTTCAACTCAATTGGTGATCGTGTCGTTGTTATGGCTGCTACAAATCGTCTCGATACATTGGACGACGCCCTATTACGTCCGGGTCGATTTGATAGACAGGTTTATGTCGGTGCTCCTGACATCAAAGGTCGAGCCGAAATTTTGAAAATTCATTTGAAAGATAAAAAATTACATCTAATGTATGTAACGAAGGAGCTCTTATGGCCGCCAGACAGGGCCAAAAGTCTATAACATTTGATAACTTCAATAAGGAAAGCGGGATAAAATTAACTTCGGAGAGAAATTTCGTAGGATTTAGGGATGGATCTCATAAGATAGTTATAACTAATGTGACAACTTGTAATCATGTCTCCAAGTAAAATTCGTGGTTCTATTGACCCAAATTGATTGCGAAACCGATCATTTTTATCAAATTATTGAGTGTTTCATAACTTGAAAAAAATTATTCCTTCTAAAGGCAATTGATCGGGTTATCGCTGGTATCGAGAAAAAATCAAATGTGATCAAGCCACACGAAAAATCAAAAATCGCCCATCACGAAGCCGGACATGCCGTAGCTGGCTGGTTTTTAGAACATGCTGATCCATTAGTCAAAGTGACCATTGTACCTCGTGGTCGCGCTCTTGGATTCGCCATGTATCAACCATCCGATCTCAATCTTATGCCAGAGGAACAAATTTTAGGTATTTCTTTTATAAATATAATGGTAACTAAATACAAGATCAGACCGAATCTGTGTGTCACTTGGAGGCCGTGTTGCTGAACAACTATTCTTCGATTCTGTCACAACTGGGGCATCTGATGATCTCGATAAAGTCACAAAAATGGCATATGCAATGGTTAACACTTATGGGTTCAGTAAAAAAATTGGTCAGGTCAACTTCAGGTAAAACTCCAACTCCTAATTAAGCCATTCTTCCTCGTATTCGAGGTCCCGGCCGCCGTCCGTCTCACTTTCATCTGATTACAAATATATTTCAGTAACATGGGTGATGGTATGAATAAACCATATTCTGACGCAACCGGAAAAGAAATTGATGAAGAAGTAAAAAGAATCGTAGATGAACAATGGGACAGAACAGTTAAACTTTTAACAGAGAACAAAGATATTTTAGAAAAGTTGGCAAATTTATTATTGGAACAAGAGACGATCGAACGCCAAGATCTTATTGAGACTCTCGGTAAGTTGACCGACCCAAAACCCAGACTTATCAACCCATCAACAAACCAACATCAACCAGACTTACCCAAGCCACAGTTAAAGGAAAGTTTTAGGTCCACGTCCATTCAAAGAAATGACAACGTACGAAGAATATGTGGCCGAAACATCTCAAAAAGATAATAAATCGACACCTGCTGGATTAGAAGATGTTTTACCAAATACACCGGAAGCCGAAACCGGAAGTTCTTCAGATAAAAAAGATTCCTAATACATTTGTATACAATTGACATCTGTCGTTCTCCATGCCACCTATGAAGTTGCCATTCAATACTGTAAATTGTATATTCTCTGCAATAAAAATATTCTATTCAGAATGTCTCGTCAGAAAATTGTTCTTTTGGCATGTGGCAGTTTCAACCCACCGCACTTCTTGCACGCCAGAATATTCGAAATTGCTAAAAATTATCTCAGGCGTGGTTCAAGACGTGATAAAATAAGTTTTTTTGAATGTTGAAATCTTTTTGGTAATCAGAATGAACCATTCAAGATCACAGAAAATAGATTCGGTACAGGGTTGGTTAAGTCCGGTATCTGATGGTTATGGGAAGCCTGGTTTAGGCATAGGGACTATTTAGTCCGATTAATATAGACTTTGTTACCAGTGGTGGACATCTATTTCTTATTAGAATCTTGCACCGCCCACGCCTATTTTGAATGTGAACAATAGAGAAGATGAGGATTTCATTTACTAAGAAATAGATGTCTACCAGTGTATAAATAGTATTTATTACTAACAGTGAAAACTTGGGGGCATAGGAGAAATGCATTGTGGTATTATTGGTGCAAGTTAGTCCCTTATGAGAGTGAGTAGCCACCACCGCGTTGAAATGTGTCGTTTATTAACCTCAACATCTGATTGGCTGTCAGTATCAACTTGGGAATCCGAAAATCCGAAATGGACACCAACTGTTCTTTCTGTTGAATATCATGCGGATAAAGCCAAAACCGAATTGAACGCTGGTTTACGATTATTAGGTCGGGTTTTCGTTTTTAGCTTTTTCGAGTCAAACTTTATCTTCAGTTGGCGCCGATTTTCTAGAATCATTCTCTGTTCCGGGTCTATGGGCAGATGATGATGTGGAACGGATAGCAAAAATTGGAATTATTGCAATTTCAAGAAATGGCATTGATTCTACAGCTGTATTGGATGGTCATCCAGTTTTGAAGAATCATAAAGGAAATATTTTACTTATAAAAGACGAAATACAAAACAATATTTCTTCAACCACCATTAGGTAAAATCGATTGAGCTTAGGCTTCTTATTAGTGAACTTTAACAATTGTAACGGTTGTCATAATTCATTTTTTCTATTTCAGAGCATCACTGAGGAACGGAGATTCAATAAGATATCTAACAACGTGTAATGTAGCTGACTATTTAATACAAAATGATTTATATAACGAAGAATCTGAGAAAAAGGAACGCGTATTATATAACGTAAAAGTATTGATGAAAAAAGAATCCTGAACCAGACCTATCAAACTTATCAATGATAAGTTATCATTCAAACTTATGTAGATTAGTTTATATGCGATTTAAGAATACTGATACCGTTTTAGCACCGTTGCGAAATGATGAGAATTAAGACCGTTCGAATAGTGTCAAATGTTAAAATATCAAAGATCCATCTGATGCAGAAACCAATAAAGTGAAAAATTATTTAAAAGTTTCAAATTTTTCTACAAAGCATACTTTTGAGACTCACCGTTTCTGTGAGACTTTTTGATAGACGACATGTAGACGATTCGTTAGATGGCGTTCATTTTATGTGTGAGGTACACATTACTCGGACATCTGCTGACCGATTTTAATGAAACTTTGAGGGTGTATAGAGTTCGATCTCAGCTACCGACTCGTCATATTGTTACTTCCGGTCACAAGTCCAAACTTTTGTGTATAACAGGGCACAATATGGTCCGAAAATATAGTCGTTATAATGAAAATTGACAAACTTCCAGTTTTCAGCGGTATTTACGATTTCACCGATATCAGAACATCGGGACATGATCCAATCGATTCAAAATGTCTTTTTATGACTCAAGATAAAATTTGATGTCGAAATAATATCGGTAACATGGGTGCAAGGGCCCATTTCCGGTCCATTCCCCGGAGTCGGTAGCTGAAATCAAACTCTATACACCCTCAAAGTTTCATCAAAATCAGTCAACGGGTGTCCGAGTTATGTGTACCTCACACATAAAATGAACGCCATCTGAACAGTTTAGGTGACCACCAGAAACACGCTGCATATAAGTTATATCATATAACTTTTTTGATAGTACCCACCAGAGAATTGGCAGGAACCACTGTTCCCGGAAATTAGCTTCCCGATTTTTAAAATCTGATCTCTGGTTACCAGAGTCTGGTACTCACCTTATGGAATCGAGATTTAAATGAATTACATTGCATCGGAACGTATTAATGCATCAAAATTGATCTCAAAGCAATTGCATCTTTAAAAGCTTTGTATCATCAAAGAAAAGTATTAATGCTCAACGATCACCTGCGGAATTCCATTTTGAGTGATTTTATACAACATAAGGGCTGTGGTGTTGCCGAATCGTCGTTTCGTTACCAATTACATCCTAAAACACTAGTTTAAGAATTCACTTTAAATTATAACAATTTTTTTATTTCTTCAAAAGAATAAGTAAAGTAACGGACCAATTCAATACAGTTTACGATTCGTAGTATATATATCACGCATCTTCAAAGGAAAGAACTCGTAAGGTGGGGTACAACACTGATACGTAGACCAAAAATTTGGGGTTAAAACCGAAACTGTGAAAACATCAAAAGGTACCTAGTTCATACTACTGAAAAATTGAACCGTTGGAAACCAACTTTAATTATTCAGTCAGTCAAACGGTTTTTTCCTTTCATGGTCACTTATGATAAATTTGGAAGTTATATAATCAGAAAGATTATCTGTCATAGATGACTCCAGGATGAGAGAAGTCATTCTTGATTTACAAAGCGACAATGTCGGGCAAAAACTAGTTCAACTTTGATAATTTTTTCTTCGCGGCTATGACTTCAAAAACAAATTAACAAAATTTCTATCTAGGGTATAGTCTATACCGTATAGACTATACGGTATAGAACAGGAATTCAAATCAATCAGACTTTCCATGTCCATATTGCAATTTTTGGAAGTTCAATATTGTAATTGCCAAGATATATATTTATAAACAAAAAACATCACCGCTCGTTTGAACGAAAATTATTCAAAAAAAACACCTCATGTTGAGAATTTTAGGCTGTAAAGCCATTTAGCAACCCTCCAATGCCCTGCTCTCTCCATTGCCCTGCTCCAATGTTCTGCTTGTTGCCATTCGATGTGGTGAAGAATGCGCGCAATTCGATTTTGTATGACAGTATGAACTTTATGAAACTCAGTTTGTTTTTTCAGGATTGATCTCTTTTAGATAAAAGATTTTCTAAAATTAAATTCTTTTTCTCGTCGGCTACATCTCGCCTTAGCAAATTGTCTAAGATAGTTTTATCAACTTTCGCAACTTCAGTCATTTCTTTTTCGAAAACGTCGAGTCTTATTTGATGTTCAAACCATGGTCCGTGCATATTTTTGGGAATTGCAATTAATAAGGGACTTTTAGAGCATTTCCTGAGATTTAAAGCATGTTCGACATAATATTCCATGGGATAAACCCATTCGCGTCCGAATTTTCGCTTAGGCCCATCGCCAAAGTGAGCTCTGATAGTACCGCTATCCACTTTTGCCCTTTTCATCCAGTCAGATTCATTTTTTAGAAAGTCCGAGAATATCGTCTGTTCCCATTTACTTTGACGGTTTTTGCAAAAACACATTTCAAGCTTATTGAATGACCATTTAGGGCTTGAAAACTTAAAAACCAACCTTAAACCAATAATTTGATTATTGAATATGGTTTCGAACAATTGAACAGATTTCTTTTGACCAAAATCAGATTTTTCGTTTTCGAGACATTCGGAATATGATCCTAGAAGGTTCTTAACTTCGATATAACGTTCAGCTTTATTAATGAATTTCATATCATTCGGTGTCAATCTTTTTCGGTTTAAATTATTCGAAACAAAAACGTAAAAAAAAATCAACGAGATTCCGAATTTGAATTGATTCAGATCACCGTAGCAGTAAAATAGTTCGGAATAATAAAAACCATCCTATATCCGTTGTCAATAGCTTTCTTCAAGATCTTTTTATAGTTTTCTGGATTCTTTGATCTAACAACAACCATCATATAAGGTTGAATAATATCTCGAAATAAATTTGTTTCTTTGTCTCCGAAAGAGCTCGAAAGCGCCACCACCAAATCCGAATACATTTCATCCCTTAGATTATCTGCTTCATTCTGATTGGCAGCTTGATAATTTCCGGTGATTTCGACTTCATAACTTGAAATAAGTTTGTCCAACGGTAAATTAGCTCGAATGTTGCTATCCAATATTTTCCCTTTTGAGCCAATATCTCGAATAGTTCTTGCATAGGTTTTTAAGGTCTCCGGAATCTCATTTTCGCTCAATCCAAGATTGATTTTCGAGGCAGCGATGACATCATTTCGAATAAGATGGCCAATCATAAGGTTGACACCTGTTGTGACCATTTGAGAATTTTGTTGACGCATTGTTTGATAATATAAACGACCAAAAGAATTATCCATCAGATTAGCCAAAATACAAAACAATTCTAAAAAAATTAAGACCTTCGTCAATAGATCGTGGAGACTAAAAATTACCTTTGAGATCCTTATCCCCATTGAATGTTATTGAAAACGATTTTTGATTGGTCGATGGTTCACCATCTATTTCAACAGTTCGAGCTTGATTACGAATCCATTCGGATATTTTTGAACGTTCGTTTGAGTCATCAGTTTTTGAAAAAAGATAAAAACAGAGGCGACGTATCGAGCCCGGATGAAAAATAACTTCCATTAAATTTTGAATTTCTGCTATTCCAATATTTGATTTTTGTACCAGTCTTTTACCGATTTTTCAACTCAAGATCAATTTTCATGAACGTAAGAAGCCGATGTTGTTTTGAAGCGCCTAGTGATTTCGACGTTACAATCTTGACCTCGTGATACTTTGTCCAAGTCAAAAAATCATTCCTATCACAAATCTGTGCATCGACTATTTTCACGATATCGCTGTTAAATAAAAAGTCTTCAAAAGTATTATTACTTTGACCAAATGCATTTTGAACCTTATTCTGCCCATGACTCATCCTCAAATCCATTCCCTGTCGAAAGTTTGGCGTTTGTGTTCTACCCTCAATTTTCCGCGAAATCCTTGAAAATAATGTAAGACGTCCAATTAGTTGGTGCTAAAGATTAGCTGTAAAACTTACGAGAATAAGTATTTTCGTAAATGAACCAAAACTTTTTTAAGATTTTCGATTTGCCCATCTTCGATAAGTTCATTCGAATACTTCAGATATTCTCCCAAAACGAAAAATTGAGATTCTGCAAGTTTGAAAATATCTTTTTCTTTTGTAAATAAGTCGAGTTTGCTGGTTGAGTCACAATCAAGAATCATATTTTGTATTTTTTCATTTGAAACAGATTCGATAAATTGTTCGGTATTTATTCTATCCAAATGAGGTCCAAAAGCTTCTAAAAATGTTGACCGCCAATTTTCATCCATCCTTTACTTGGGTAAATTCCGTTGATTATTTGAGCACGGTCAGGGGTAGGGGTAGAGTTTCGGGTTAAGTGTTTGGCTTAAGTAAACATCGAAATCTTTACTGACGTCACCTTTCCTGTATTCAATCATATTATCAACAGCTCTCTTGAAATTCATAAAATGCATTACTTCAAATGTTTTCTTTGAAATTTTTGAATTTTTAAGCCTTTGGACTTCAGTAGAATTCGGGAAATTGGACGGAAATGAAGATTTGAGAATTTCAACATCTGCTGACGATATTCGACTGTTTTTGGAAATCATTTTTGCAACATTAGGTGGATAGGATGTCAAATATTCCATGAATAAATGAGCATTAGTATCAAATGTCTGAAAAGATTACGTTCAAAATGTTCATTGGAGGTCGACAGAAGTCATTTGTGGCCAGTCACCTTATTTTTAGCTTCGATCCGTTGAATGATACTTTCAATAAGTTGAATAGCAGAATCACGATTTTCATTACGAATCAATTTTCTAATTAATAAATTCAGTTCAGCCATATTGGAAAATGTAAGTTTGCCGGATCGGTTGCTTTCACTTTTAAGGTTTTCCTTTTCTGTATGTCAATCTTCAGGCGATTTTTAAAACAGTACCGAACAAGTGATAATGAGGACGTCCAAGCTCATAGGGGAATTAGCAACCTGATTGAATGTTTAGAAGGAAACCAGCCTGAGAAT
Source organism: Oikopleura longicauda (assembly GCA_004367895.1). NCBI lineage: Eukaryota > Metazoa > Chordata > Appendicularia > Copelata > Oikopleuridae > Oikopleura > Oikopleura longicauda. Next base: position 13,619 of record SCLD01113287.1, read on the forward strand.
AAAATTGACAAAACTATTTGAGATTTCCGTTATAAGCGCATCAGATGGTTTTTCTTGAAGTGGCATTTTGAGTGCTTCTACGAGACTCAAAATCTTTTCTGATTCAATTTCTGTTTCGTTGACGATTTCATTGTACATGTCTCCCACCAGCTTTTTCGGAAACGAAGCATTTCTGTTAGTCACTTCTTTCTCGAAATATTCTGGTGACATTGTAGTCATCCATTTATCCAACTGTGAAACAGTTTCAGGATTCATTGTCGCCACCATTTCTCCAAATTTCGAGTTCTCTGATTGATTAGATGATAATTTATTCAAAGTAGTAAGATCTTCTTCGAACATTTTTCGAAACAAATTCAATTCTTCGTCATTTGTTCGTTGACTGTTACGATTTAAAATTACTGATTTATTAGATTTCTCCTTATCATAGAAAAAGAGCATATCAGCAAATCTCGAAGCATGAATTTGAAACCTTCCTGAGACGATAAAATACTGAAGGAATAAATGTCTGAAGATCAATACTCTTTTGTTCTTGGATAAAATATGCATCAAGCGCGCGAGAAAATTTTGCATGATCATTTCTGGCATAACCATCATTGACTTTTTGGAAGTTTTAAAAATTTAAAATGGTCATTCGATCACCCTTTTATGGTCACAAATAAATGGTAATCCGTGCGTAGAAATTGGCCACAGATTTCATAAAAAATGTCAGAAACTTCCCTAAAATAGAAGATGCCCATCGATAAAAAGAATTAAAATCTTCGTTTGACCGATTGATAGCATTCTTTCCAAGATGGAGAATCATTGCGGGAGCAACGGAAGCAGTATCATAAGCAGCCAGATCGTGTAGCAAGTTAATACGATTTGTCTTTTCTGCATAAATATCTAATAAACGTCGTGTTATACTGTCACTTATTCCATTTTCGACACATGCGCGATACTTAGAAGCCAATTTTGAAATGTCCAAAAACTTTTTATCCATTTGAGAAACCTGTCTCATCAATTCTGTCTCGTCCTTTGCCTAAATCAAAGATAAGTTATCTTAGAGAACTCTCATGCGCTAGTGGTCTTAAGACTTTTAAGCGGCTAAAGCCAGAAGAAGGGCATCATTTGGTTCTTTACGGTAAAGTCTTTACCTCAGCGGCAGCGAAAAATGTAGTCAGCGAATAAGCATCGGCTACTTTAGGGTGTATTTTTTTGTCGCGAATGTTTTGAATCATTTCTTCTTCTAACATCCTAGCATTACCACTCATTCCGTTTTTTATAAAATAATTTGCAAATGCGGCTCCAACTTTGTCATCACCAAGATTAAACGTTTCTTTGCTTTTATAGAGATCATCGACGCCATTTTCGGTGAGAGTAACACAATATTATCACCACCTTACACGGCTATTACTCACAACTAATTGCAATGAAAATAACTTTGTCATATTAAGTTATGATTTGTAACTTTAATGTCGAAACTACATTTGTAACAGCCAAAACTAGATCTACAAATGTTTAATACAAATGGTTTGATGGTTAATCGTTGAACTTTTCCTGACCACAGCAGCATCATAATCATTCTTTAGTAGATGTTCTGTGACTGTCCTAGAAGCAAATCGTCGAATAAGTTCTGGTGAAAGAGATTTTGTTTCTTGGGCCGCCAATAAAGCATTTTCCAATTCATTCAATTTTCCGTTCTTGATCATGAGTTCAATGGTAATACTTCAATTAGTTTTCGTACCACTCATACACTGAAGTCAAGCAAATAACCGAAAGTGGTAAATTAAAAACTGAAAACTGGCCTAAGTGACACATCATGTTTATTTTCTTTATCCGCAGCGGCTTGAACGGTTTTCAAAAAATCTATTTCATTTTTGGCTTCGCTAAAAACTCGCTGAAATTGATTTTCATAAAAATTCAAAAGTTCTGTTGATTTTAAATTCTTCGTTTTTGAAATAATTTCAACGTCCGATAAGGGGTTTTCGTAAATCAGAGAACGGCGATATTGACGAAATAAGCTAGTTGGTAGTGTACCAGGGTTTTCAAGTTCTAATTTGAGTGAATCTTGACCGACACGCTTATGGAGCTTTCGTATAGGTAGAGCTAGAGATTCTAGTTCGAGAGAATTATGAACAGATGTTCTGAGCTCACGTTATAATTGGCTTTACCGATTAAATCTAACGATGAAACATTTACTCGTAAAACTAGAAAACTATCCTTTGAAATCATTAAATGTTGATTAATTTGTCGATCGTATGCTCTCAAAATATTCTCTGTTTTACTCAGACTCTCATTTCTTTTGTTGGTCCTCTTTCTTGCCGAAATAGTGTTTTTAGAAATTTCATTATTTTTTGGTTTTGCCAATTTTCGAACCGATTGTCGTTTCCATCCCGAAATTCGTAACATTTTCGATTTTCGGGCTCTAAAAAACTAGGAAAAGGTTTTGCTCTTGCTTGATGAGAACGATATTATTCATAACGTTTTAATTCAGATAAAATTTCATTTCAATAAAGCGGGGTGCGTATTTCCAATGGTCGTCATCTCTATACTCCGCCATGTGGATTACGGATCAAATGCCCATCGGGGAGTTAAAACCCTTCTTTAAAAGTGCAAAATTTATAATTATAAAAAATCGGGCAAACTTCAATCACAATCATTGATACAATATTTCTGTAAAAGCAAGAATTTCTCTTTCGGCTTTGTGACTCATCACTACAATGCGTCATTCGGGCGATGAGTAATCACTGAAAAAGGAAAATGAGTAAAAATTGATAAGAAAATATTAGAGAGAACTTTATGCACAAATATGGAAGTAAAGTGTGAACTCGAAAATTTAAATGTTCAATGGTTTGAACTAGAACAACACAATGATTCCGATGATGAGGTCGATGACAAAGAACTTTGTAAAGTCGAGGAGATAGATACAGCACTTCTATTGGAGGATTCGAAACCAGTGGTGGACAAACTGCTGTCCGTCCGGACAGACGATTCTCTCGATACAAACCACAAGAGACAATTCTCACGTGCGGGCCGCGTCCTCAAGCAGATAAACTATAACGAAACCACCACCGAATCTGACGGCGAAGGATCAAATTCAGGTAAATTGCAATCGCCAAAACATGCCGGAGAACCAAACAAAGAAGACGATTTCTTTATTTCTGAATGTAATGATATCAAAGTTGAAAATGAAGATGATACAAAGAACGTGATTAAGGTAGGGTTGTTCTGGTAGGGCTCGAGGTAGGGTCGCGACTCGCGAGCGCTAAATTCAGGTTCAAATATGAGAACTAATGTAACGAAATTTAGTAACATTAGTATTTTTTGTCCACATTATGAGACATTTTGGAATTTTAATTTAGAAATCGTACCAGAAAGAACATTCCACATAAAGTTAAAAACAACCAAAGAGCATGAAAGAAAATTTACATGCGATAAATGCTGTTATGCTGTAACGAATAAACATAGATTAAAGAGACATAAACTAGTTCACAAAAAACCCTTGTATAAATGCAAGTATTGCAATTATGAAACTCAAAAAAAATATTTGGAAACACATATAAGAAGAGTTCATCCTTTTGAAAAGCCATTCAAATGTGATCTTTGTGATTTTGAAACCAAATATAAGCTAGGGTTAAAAGTAGATGATAGTACTTTACTTTTTCTCATATTTCCGCCGACTGTTGTACCAAACGGCATTTGACTCATGTGATATTAGTAATATCATATTACTATAAGTCAATTCGAATTGAAATCCTTTATCAGCAAGGGTTAAATACTCACATTGCGCGTGTTCATATAAAAAGCAGAGATTTCAAATGTCCACTTTGTGAACACACAACGACTGACCCTGATTATTTGAAAATTCATATCAAAACACATGAGACAGAAGAGAATTGCACAAAAGCTTATCAATGTGATATATGTGACAAGAAATTTCGCCACAGAAACAAACTCAGGAATTGGCTAATAAAGTAGGGCCCATTCTGACTCTGTCCAAATGATCCGACAAAAATAGTAAGAAAAGAGCGCCCACGCTCGCTTGGACAGGGCCACCCTGGACCCCACGTTACCTTGTTATTTGTCAAAGAGGTGCCGTATTTTATTATCAACCCGGTACGAGATGAACGTCTCATGAAACCAGTCTTAACTTTTACGCGAGTTCGGCCTTACGATCGGTCTCAGCCTCATGAAAGAGATCATATGAATATTCACACTGGCGAAAAGCCTTATCAATGTGATGAGTGCGATTTCGCATGTGCAGCAAGAGCAAATCTCCATACTCATAACAAAATTCATAGAAACCTACCTGACTCTTTTGACATTTCATTGGACAATGAATCTAATTTGACTTTGTTAGAATCAGAATTTGCCGAATAGAATGAAGCTGTAAAATACACGACGATAAACTGCCACCGACTGCCTTCTCAAAATACATAAAATTGAAACTTTATGTTTTATAACTAAATTTTAAAGTTAGGGTCTCAAATTGTGTTTGTCACAAATCATAGTATTCGAAGATAGTTTCAAGCTTAATCACGTTACTCTTTGTGATTTCAACACAAATTGATTTTTTTACAAGTTATTATTTATTTTTATATGAACGAAATTAACAGGTAAAGACAAGAATGGATGAAACAGTGATGATCTTTTATTCCTTTGAAGCCATATGTCTGATCAAATCGACAACACGATTGGAATAACCGTATTCATTGTCATACCATGAGATCAATTTGACGAAGTTATTGTTGAGTTGGATACACGCGCCAGCGTCGAAAGCGGAGGAGTAGTTGGAACCGTTGAAATCTTAAGTTGACAATGATTCGAAATGTGTCAATTAAGGTCACATAAGAGTATAATACTCTTGTAATTTACAAATGTATCATCGGTAAAGGAATATAATATCATATTACCTGAACCGACGCCCTCGTTTTTGCTTAATGGGAGACTCGTTCTCCTCTTGGTGAGCCGAATATGATATTTCATTCCGTTAGATATGTTTAATACAAGGCCTTACCAGAAGATACGACTTGATCTTCAGTGTAGTGCATGACTCCCTTCATTTTACCAGCGGCGGCATCCTTGACAGCTTTTTTGATTTCATCCATGGAAGCACCTTTGTTCAATCTGCATGTAAGATCAACAACAGAAACATTGGGGGTTGGGACACGGAAAGCCATACCAGTGAGTTTGCCATTAAGTTCTGGAATCACCTTACCTACAGCCTTGGCGGCACCGGTAGAGGCTGGAATGATGTTTTGACCAGCGCCACGACCATCTCTCCAAAGCTTACCAGATGGACCATCGACAGTCTTTTGAGTTGCAGTGTAAGCATGAACAGTTGTCATAAGACCTTCTTCAATACCAAAGTTATCATTGATGATTTTTGCCAGTGGAGCCAAGCAGTTGGTTGTGCAGGATGCATTTGAGACGATCTTCATACTTTTTTCATATTTTTCTTGATTAACACCCATGACAAACATTGGGGCATCAGCTGATGGAGCGGAAATGACGACGTGTTTAGCACCACCTTAACTTTGATTTTACGATTCGATATCGAATAGAAAAGTCAGATTTACCTTGAAGATGCATGCCGGCCTTTTCAAGAGTCGTGAAAACACCAGTGGATTCAACAACGATGTCAAGCACCACCCCACTTGATTTCAGTTGGGTTTCTTTCTTGATAGACAGTAATGGCTTTACCATTGATGACGAGTTTACCATCCTTAGCTTCAACAGTTCCCTTAGAAATTTTTGAAGTTTTAAAAGCTCAGAGAAAACAATATTTCGAAGTTTTTTTGAAAAAAAGTCGAAAAGGGAGTCCTTTGGTGTGTTCGGTTTATCAATGGAATTTCGATGATTAGGTCATGTAATTTTATAAGGAGGGTTAATGAACTTGATAAATCATCTCAGGAATAATTGTTTGTCATAATTATGGAACTTTATCTATTATAATGGAGTTCTTATAGCAATTTTCTGTCTTTGGCACAAGCGTGCCAAAAAGCAGCGCAACTGTTATACGAAAAAAGGCAGCGCAACTGTTAATCAACAGTGTATCTTTTTTGAAATAACTTGAAGATGAAATTTCAATGAAACTCTCGTTATTTTACTACACGACCAATTTTATATATACCTTGAATGTGCCGTGGGTGGAGTCATATTGGAACATGTAAACCATATAGTCCAAATCAATAAATGGATCATTGATGGCAACAACGTTAACATCGCTAGAAGCAGCTGCAACGCGAGTGACAAGGCGACCAATGCGCCCAAACCCGTTAATACCAATGTTCACCATCTTTATTTATTCGGAAATAACTTTTAAAATCTCTGATGTTCGAATTATCTTTTCAATGGGCAGCTTACCAGTTGACAATCTGAACTGACCCACTAGTGTAAAATTCTTTTTATAGTCCTCCATAGAATCTATAAACCAATCGATAGGCAGATCAGGCATGGCACTTATGTAACATATGCATTGAAACCTTCTTAAAGTCAGAAAGTCATGCACAAGCCCCTCGACCCTCACGTAGGGAGGCTATGATTCTCGTGGCTTTACAGATAGCACCGTGTAGTTAATGCTAAGTTGAGTTAGGTCAGGGATGATAAAGTTATGTAATATATTAACTTACTGTTACTGGAGGAATGACTTGTTATGTAATTGTATTGATAGTTTCAAAATGAATTTGTTTTATAAATTCGTTTTTTTGTATACTTTTCTGTTGATTTTGAATCAAAATGTTTGATATAAAATTTATTTTTATTCCTTGCAGCTGAAAATTTCCGAATTTCAGTCAGGTTGTATTTGTGTAATGATATTGCTTTGGTTATAAATTATAACTTATAATAAACAACTTGCCCTTGGAAATTTAATATTGATATTGCAGCAAGACATAAAACTTATATTGATATTTATATTGCTCAGCAATATATTGATTTGTATTCTTGGTGACAAATTGTAAATATGGTATCACTGATCGAACCTGTTATTCATAACGATGCGTTATACAGTAAACTTATACAGTTTTACTCTGAATCATTTAGTTATGAACTCTTTGTCGATTTTTGTGATTCGAGCAAAATCTTGGAATTTATTGTTTGCTCAAAATGAGTAATTTTCGCAATATTTGTCCGTAACAGACTTATAAACTCTTTGGAATTGCAATTTCCAGGGTTAAATATTTTTTTCAAATTCACTTTTTTAAATTTGACTCTCTTGGATCGCTACGGCCATCGTTACGGCCATGAAAGGCGATAAAGAAATTGAGATGTCGGATATAAACGATGAGAAAGAGACTGATATCGATGCAGAAATTGAAAAGGCAGAAGTGAAAATGGTCTCTTTCGGGGAGCTGGTAAGTTCTTTATATATAAATAACATACACATCTTGTGTCAAATGATGAATGTTCTGGGCCTGAAATCTGGATTTTTGAACTATTTGGCCAAAATAGGCCATCTCATAAACTGACTGTTAAAAGTAGTTAGTGATGAACCTAGTCGAATTCTTTCTCTTATAATTTTTATTGTTCATAAAATATGAATCATATTTCATGACACGGTATACTGTATACCACAAACGCATTAACAGAGCCAATATTTTATGACGTTTGAGTTCGAAATCAGAAGAATAGTCTATATTTACCGATGTATATATTTATATTTCAATAAAATGTATACTGTCACATGAATTCTGTCAAATCTTCGGGACAAACTCTGACCTCCAGACTATAAAACTTAATCAGTTTACAACAGTTCAAGAGTTGCGTTTTTTTTTCTACTCGATGTACGACATTTTTTTGTCAGAGGGAGGACCCTTGACCGGTTCCCGCCCGATTCCCGATGTTTTCGAAAACTTGGTTCCCGCCCGTTCCCGTTTTTGTTCTAAATCTGATTCCCGGGCTACTTGGTTCCCATTCTCGCTTATTTTTGCTTGAGGGTTGTTTTTCTGTCAATTTACTGATAAAAAGCGCAACTGTGAACAAATAGATTGTACTAGCCGAGTTGTCTACAGGAACAGAATCTAGTCACTAGAATATAGTTTACACTCGTCGAGAGCTTTTAAACGATTTTAAAATCATCGAAATCGGTCAACGTAAACCTATCCAAATGTGGTTAATCTGTACTTTGATAGCGAAATCATCGATGTCATGTGGTGAGTAAATATTCAGCTTGTTATTTTCATTGAATGGCACGACGATAGGGAGCCCGGAAGATGCCATATTTTGGGAGAGAAAAGTTTCGACGGGTTGTCGAGATCCCTTGAATAATTATACGTGTATATAATCTTTTTAGTTTCGTTATTCTTCTGGGAAAAATACTCTACAGCGATGGATTGCAATGATAGCAGCTCTTGGTGTTGGAGCATCAATGCCTTTAATGTTTCCAATTTTTGGAAATATGACTGATCAATTTGTTGAAGTCGGAAAGTATGGAAGTTGTTTCAATATAAGTACAGACTGGAGACCAGCGCCACCTAGCTGCGATTTCGATAAATGGCAAGACAAGGATCCAAGCTGTCTACCATATGCAAATGATTATGATTATATTGGAAAATGTGAGCAGGAAGCAGAGCCGGGTATGACAAACGCTGTCGAGCGTAGCTGTAAAAGTACAGTAAACATATGGCCAGCCGAATTCGAGATAGACGGTAAAAAATTCGAATCAAAGGATAAAAACGGAAATATTTGGATACCTCTACCAGGTGGTGGTCGTTTATGGACATTCAATTGTGATTATTTGGAGAATCAAGAAAACCCAGATCGATTATTTTTCTGTTATGATACCAGTACTTGTCAGAATGTTTTTGGCGAAAATCATACCCAGATTGTGACGGCGCTTACAACGGATATCATGGATCAAATGCTGGGATTTACACTTTATTACGTTTATCTTGGTATTGGAACGTGGGTACTTGCATGGATTCAAACAACATTTCTGATGATGCAAGCGAATGACCAAGTATAGGATTATTAAACCAATAATAGCTTTTGAAGCTTGAAGATTTGTTACCATAGTCGACACCAAATTAAATATATAATATTATATCATATATTATATATTATACCAACGAAATCTTCACATATTTTTAATCTAACCCTTGAAAAGTGAATTTCATTCGTAAAAAATTCTTTTATTGCATTCTCCGTCAAGATATTGGCTTCTTCGATACAAACTCGGTTGGGGAGCTGAATACTCGGCTTGCTGAAGATATAAAAAAGATCTCTGATGGGATGGGCGACAAAATTGGCATAACTGTCCAATCTCTTTCTCGTTTCGTTGCTGGTCTTGGAATAGCTTTTTATTATGGTTGGGAACTTGCCCTAGTTATTTTAGCAATTGCTCCAATTTTAATGACATCAGCTGGAATAATGTTCAAAATCACTTCATCCTTTACCAAAAAAGAACTTGATGCATATGCCGCTGCCGGTGCCATTGCTGAAGAAGTCTTGAACAGTATCAAAACTGTGACTGCATTTGGCGGTCAGACGGAAGAGGGAATACGATATGATAAATATCTTGTCAATGCAAAAAACGTTGGAATTAAGCGTTCACTTTCTACTGGTCTCTCTATTGGAACACTTTTCTTAGGTGAGATACTTTCTGATTGGTAGATTATCAAAATAAGATTTCAGTTCTCTTTTGTTCATATGGTCTCGCTTTCTGGTATGGTGGTAAACTCATTACCAATCCAGAAAAAAATTATACCATTGGAAAAGTAATGACAGTTTTCTTTGGAGTTTTGACTGGTGCCTTTTCCCTCTCTGCTGTAGGTCAGAATATTGAATTCTTTGCTAGTGCAAGAGCTGCCGCTCATTCTGTTTTTGAAATTGTCGATCGGAAACCTACTATTGATATCATGTCAACTTCTGGTGAAAAACCAACGAAGATAACCGGTAACGTTACATTAAAGGAGAGGATTGTTCTCAAAACTCACTGGTGACTTTTTTGGTTAAATCAGAGTCACAGCACCCATTTAAAAATTTCAACTCTCATAAAGGACATAGATTTCACGTATCCAGCGCGTTTGGATCAACAAGTTCTGAAAAAAGTATCCTTTGAGGCAAAAGATGGGCAAACAATCGCCCTTTGTGGTCAATCTGGTTGTGGTAAATCGACTTGCATTCAACTTATTCAACGCTTTTATGATCCGCAAGGTGGTACTATTCGCATAGGTGGTTATGATATCAAAAAAATGAACGTCCAATATCTTCGTAATATGATTGGTGTCGTGTCACAAGAACCAACTCTATTCGAAACTACTGTCATTGAAAATATAAGATACGGACGTCTTGATGTGACCGATGAAGAAATTTATAAAGCTGCAAAACAGGCTGGGATCCCTAAATCATAATCAATATAGCCCTAATGATATAGGCTATATCATATAGCTCAAATGGTCTTAATTATTTTTGAAGTATCCTTGAGTAGGCGAATGCTTTTAATTTCATAGAAAGATTGCCTAAGAAATGGGATACATTTGTGGGTGAAGGCGGTGCCACACTTTCTGGTGGTCAAAAACAACGTGTTGCAATTGCCCGGGCCCTTGTTCGCAACCCAAAAATCTTGCTTCTTGATGAGGCCACCTCAGCACTCGATACAGAATCTGAATCAATCGTACAGAAAGCATTGGAAGATGCATCACATGGAAGAACAACTATCGTCATTGCTCATAGATTAAGTACAATAAGAAATGCTGACGTCATTATAGGATTCGCAAATGGTGAAGTGAAAGAAATGGGAAATCACGACAGTTTGATGAATAAAGAAAATGGTGTCTACGCTAATTTGTGCAATATGCAAACATTTGATAAAGGCGAAGAGGGAGGAGATGAAAAGAAAACACTTGATAGACAAATTTCAAAAGAAAAGGAAGCAGAGGTCAGTAACATAACTACTGAGGATATATACCTGATTACCAGTATTTATAGAGAGTAGACACTACAGAAAAGAAAGAACTCGATGAAGATTTACCTGATTCGCCATGGAGCCAAATAATGGGAATGAATAGACCTGAATTAATTTATATTTGCTTTGGTACTCTATGTTCTGCTATCGTTGGTGCCGCCCAACCAATGTTTGCTATCATCTTTTCTGAAATAGTTGCTCTTTTCTCAAAATATGAAAATGATCCCGATCGATTAATGAAAGAATTGTCAAAATGGGCAGGAGCATTTTGTGGGATTGGTGGTCTGAATTTTTTTGGAAATCTTGGTGCTTTAGCTTTATTTGGAAAATCTGGAGAAGAATTAACGATGCGACTCCGATCGAAAGCTTTTAGAAAATATTTGAGGTGGGCTCCATCGGCTTAATCAATGACTGAAAATGCTTGATTTTTTCACTTTTATTTTAGCTTCGAAATGACTTATTTCGATGATCCGTTAAATTCAACTGGTGCTCTAACAACCCGATTAGCGACAGACGCATCTCGTGTTCAAGGTGCCACTGGATCTAGAATTGCTTTAGTTGTCCAAAATCTTGCTTCACTTGGATTTGCTTTCACTATTGCATTTTACTATTGCTGGCAATTGACATTAGGATTCGGGTTTTTTGTAACTTATTAATAATATATTATCATAACATTGGGAAAATGCAAAATAACTTTCAAGAAAACGACAAATGTCCGATTTATTATTCGTTTTTATGTTGAACATATGTCTTAACAGTGTAGATATCGAGTTTAAAAGCCATTGTTCAAGGGCAAATTTTTTAAGGCACTTCCCATGACTTATTCTTCATGACCAATACCTCATCTGATAGAGAAGGGATTGATCTGTGTAAAGGATGTAAAAAAATAATGATTTTCGCTGACCACCGTAGGTGCACACCCATGCAAAGTTTCCAAAATGTATTAAAACCAAGTTAACACGAACTTACACACTATTTTGAAAATCCATATAGGTATCAAAATGTGCCGAATTAAATTTTCATTTTTTTATTAAAGAATTGATTTGAGCGTGACAGCAGTATGATTTGCTATCAAAAAAGTCTATTTTAGTCATTTTGACTACCCAACTTGCGTAGGCTGTATTTCGTAACCTACACATTGATTCGGTCAAAACTTTTGTTCCGCAAACTCTTGAGGACAGAATATTATTATACCAAAATTTCAATTTCCTCTGAATATCAAAAGTGAAAAAGTTTCAGGTCCATCTTTTTGTACATTATGGAACAAAAATTCGATATACTCGGTCAAATTTATTAAGTTGATGAAAAATGGCTTTTAAACTCGATATCTACACTGTTAAGACATATGTTCAACATGAAAACGAATAATAAATCGGACATTTGTCGTTTTCTTGAAAGTTATTTTGCATTTTCCCATTAAAAAGTTGACATCATGATTAGGGCGATTCCCGCTCCATTCGGCCTGTTAACCCCATTTGAGCTAAGGGTTCATATTTTCAGGCTCGGCGTAGTTTTTGGCACTTTTTATCATGGGCGCAACGAATAACAAATTTTCCGAGCCGAAAGGTTACTCTCGGACATTTTTCATAATTCTTGATGACACGCTAAAAACCATTTTAAAGTCTGCCTTGGATTCGTTCCTATTATGGCTTTGAGTGGTTTTGCTGCCATGGCCATATTCAGTGGTAAAGTTGCTGAGAATGAAAGGAAAGCGTATGAAGAAGCTGGAAAGATTGCAACCGAAGCTACTTTGAATATTCGAACTGTTGCATCTTTAGCTCGAGAAGAAAAATTTTATTCGAATTATGTTGATCAAATGAGTATACCCGCAAAAGCATCAAGTAATAAGTCAATTCTTTATGGAATAGCATATGGCTCATCACAAGGTGTCATCTTTTTTGCGTATGCCGGATGTTTCTACTTTGGTTCATGGCTGATTCAAGAAGGAATTCTTCCTCCTGATGAATATAATAGCATTTATAAGGTTATTTTTTTTTTGAAAACCCGGTTGAATCGGCCCAGTCTTGAACACAAACATGACCATTGTTAAGGTACTGATGGCGGTAGTCTTTGGTGCTATGGCAGTAGGACAATCATCGGCATTTGCACCCGATTTTGGTGAAGCGCAATTATCAGCAAGAAGAATTATCAAACTTTTTGACAAACAATCTCTCATTGATCCCTTCGATACGAGGTTTGAATATCTTTAATTTACTCAAAAAACTTATCCTGAATTGAAGCGGCGAACGACCACAAAATTGCGAAGGACAAGTAACTATCAAAGGAGTAGAATTCACCTATCCAACACGACCTGATATCAAAATTTTGAAAGGGTTGACAGTTTCAGTAGAGCCAGGCCAAACATTAGCTTTGGTTGGTCAGTCAGGCTGTGGTAAATCGACACTCATTCAGTTGTTGGAAAGATTTTACGATTCCGATGAGGGTAAAATTCTCATAGATGGCAAAAAGGAATGATTTTTTTTCTCATTCAACGGTTTTCAAGTCTTGACCCGACAAGATCGATACCATTTATCGGCTGGTAAAATAAGATCGTCGTTTTTGGAAGAAAAAAAATCTCCTGAAAGATTAAAAATCTGAATACACAATGGCTACGTCAGCAAATTGGTTTTGTTCAGCAAGAACCAATTCTCTTTGATAAAACTATTAAAGAAAATATTTTATATGGCTATGAAGAACCCGGTCGAAAGAATCCTGCATATCTTGACGATGACGAAAAGGTAAATTTAACTCTCACCTCTCACCGTCATGTTACCCAGCTCATGTCTAAAATTCTATCGCTGAACCTTTAGTGATTTCGTGCACGATGGTTTAAAGATTTATTCGCACGCCATGGCATGCCATATTTCTACCACTTATATCGTTACTTCCGTTTATTTTTAGAAAGGATCAGACTAAATGGGTTATTAAGCCGACAAAGCCGACATCATCATCAGTAATGAAAGCAATAGAAAATGCCACAAAAGAAGCCAATGCTTATGACTTTATCAAAAATCTTCCTAGTGGCCTCGAAACTAATTGTGGCAAGAAAGGCAGCCAACTGTCAGGTATATCATAGTCTATGATTCATAGACCGTTATTGTCAGACTAGTTATGGCTACGAAAATTTTGAATTTAGGTGGTCAAAAACAGCGAATCGCAATTGCAAGAGCACTGATTCGAAAACCAAAAATATTACTGCTTGATGAAGCAACTTCTGCCCTTGATGCGGAAAGTGAAAGAGTAAGTATAAAAGATCCTTGAAATCGAAGGAACTATCTTCCGGTTCAGCCCAGAGTTGCAAATCCAGCCAAAAACCTTTAGTAGCAGTGGCAATTTAGTGATGGTTCCGAAAACCACTCAGTGGAAAAAAATTTTGTGGCAAACCACTAAACAATAAAACCACTGTGCTGCTACTAGATTTCAGTGGTCTCTCATCTTCAGGGTCCTCATAATAATTTTCTGGTATAGCATCACGATGAGTGCATAAATCACTGAGAATCTCGAATTTTTCAGTCACAATTTTTTTCCGTTTGGCCGCACTAAGGTTGTTGCCGTCTTTTTTTCAATTTGAAGAATATCTGATCGAATTAACAGTGAAGCTCTTGCATAGCATTTCGATGTGTTCTTTGATTTACAAACAAACTTTGGCCGGTTTTAGTTTGCCTAAAATTCGTAAAATCGGCCAAAAGTGTTATCCGCCACTGTACTGATAGAGTTCTTATTGACATTGTCCAAGGCATATTCATAGACTATGAATCATAGTGTTTTTCATCGATTTTGAAATGAAATCGTAAATTATTTTGATGTGGACGAATTGCCCGTGTTTTATCAAGGCAAAAATTTCCTTTCGTTATAAAATCTAATATCATTTTTGTTCTGACTTGGAATAAATTCACTGGTGTATATATAGTTGTAAAAAGAGGACACCAATCAGCAGTTAGACTATCCGGAAATTGCATTCAACCGCTTAGATGTCCTTAATTAAATT
>SCLD01113398.1:0-28488 GCA_004367895.1 Oikopleura longicauda
CATCACGGCGGCGCGCTGGAGGAAAAGAGAAGGGCGCTGGTGCGCCGCGGGAAGGTCCTCTCTACAGTACTTCTCTAAGTAAATGTTATATTGATAGTAGTTTACAGACTAATAACTTTTCTATCGAATCCCATATGAAAGTCCAGATAAGGTTCATTTGAGTCAGCCAATAAGCCAAGTTCAAGCCAAGGTTTCAATATAAGCCTATAAGAAATTATTTTGAATTGGAAAACGGATTCGATTTGGAACATTTTCAACGTTTGAAATGCTGATTAACATTATTGGGTTAATTTACTTTGCACCTTCATTTTAGAACATTTTTATTGTGTTTACAGATAACTTTACCTTATTTAATATTTACTCGTAGAAAATGGACCTAAAAACTAACTTTTAAACTGATCACTTTACCGCTATGAAAACTGGTTCATTCGTGATCTGTTTACTATTCAGAGAGTATTCCAGGGTCTATCAGTTATTTTTTAAAACCGAAATCATGAAAGGAATTTAAAGTTAGCGAAAAGAAATAGTATTGTGTTTTTCGTTTTCGAGTGCAAAAAAAATTGACCGTACTTTAAAAAAAAATTTCAAAGCACGGCTAGCTTTAGGGTGAAATATGTCATTTTAATGAAGAAAGTGGTAAAAAAAATCCTTAAAATAGACTTGCTTAAAAAAGCCTTCCGATCACCCTTTCAATCAAAATAGTCTATTTTTACTTTTATTCAGTATTTGATCGTCAATCGGAAACGGATAACCGGTCTTTTAACTGGGTTACCATTAACAAATATTATACTAGTTAAGTTAGAACTCGGTGATATAGTTAGTCGGAAACCGATTTTGAATCGATAATTTTCAAAATGAAAATTTGGTTGGCAAATTGTCTGGAAAAAGCAGAAAACATGATTTCGTCAATTGGGATGAAATATCCGGTTTAATAATTACGATTGACAGTTTTTGCGTCAGTGCTGACTCTTTTGGGTTCATAAAATGGATGAATTATCAATAAGATCCAGGATAATTTATCCACGATCTTTCTTAGCCGCCGTTTACCGCAGTTGTAACTAAATAAACTCAAGAAAGCTCATGATTTCAAGTCAATTCAATGGCGATGTGAGTTTGAGATTGCTGTGAGTCACTATAATGCTGGTAAAGTTGTGACAATGTTCTGCCACGGAAATATAAATATACAAACCAATCCTAGAAAGTCAAGTCACAGTTAAATCCGGATGAGAAGAACAATTTTACATTCTGTACCAAACAAAAAAAATAGTTAGTATAAAACTGCCGCCAGATATAAAATGTTTTAATTTTCAGCTACATAAATTGTACGCGGGCGGGGAGAAAAGGCGTGGGTGATGTATAATTTTGACAAAAAAATTTTGTCCCAGTAACATAATGGTATCATAATAATATTATTTATATTTTTATTCTTCCAAACTTGATTGCCAACATGGTCCATATGATATGGAGAATGTGTCACCAAGTTACAAACAATTTGTTGTTGACATCCTTTAACGTCAATTTAATACTGGAGACATAGTTATCTCAAATCTTGTATGGTTGATTAGATAACTTTTTTGGAATTGAATCGTAACAGTTTATATCTAATTTGTTAATTGACTTTAAGGCGTCAAAGCTAGTATTAATTATCCGGCAATAAAATGGTTGGGTTTAAAAACACACGTTAAGAACTTGCCAAAAACACCTGCATGTAGGGTGTTTGCACCTTCTGTCTTTAGATTCTAGATTTTAACCGATCAAAAAGGGCCTATATCTTCGGCATCTATATCAAAAATTATATGCATTTTAATTGAAGATGACTTCAAAAGCGCTTTAATGCATGGTCAACCTGACAAATTGCATATATATATACTACATGTAATTTCGGGTGTCTTTCAAATTGATTTCGGACCATATGATCCCATCTGATATGGCGTTTATTTCAATTATATTAGATCCATTTACATGAAAATCATGAGCTCATTATCCTAACATAAATCTCGATCGACAGATTATCAGTTATTTAAATGCGCCCGCTTTTTCGTTTTTTATATTTATCAAAATGCGATTTTTAATATTATTTTTGGTAATATTTTTTTTGTAAAAATTGGTTTATTAATGCAAATTTGGGCTTTTTTATAACATATTTTTATTTAAGACAACATTTATTTTTGGTACATCAGTTCCACTTGACCAAAAATTTTTGAGACGTTTCAAACTTCCAATTTATCAAAAACGAATGTTTCTGGGCAATTCAGGTTATTACGGTTAATAAAATTATATATGTCAACTTTTTTTTCTTTCCCGGAAAAAATTTCTATTCGATTAAAAAGGTGGGTTTCTGTTCATGGTCCAGATTGGCGTCTGAGTACATCAGCTGATCATCAATTTGGAAACCCCTTTTAGGTACTGCACCTAACTGCACCCAGTACTTTTTAATTGTGGCACTAGATTTATTTCCCGCCATCGCCAAGAATGTGTTTTCAGGACTCATAAATTATGCGAGTGATGCAAAAGAAGGTCAACCAACGTAAGTCAACTTATCATTTTGTATAAATCTGGATAAAATCGAAAGATTGTTTTAAATCTACCATCAAAAGCTTAAATATATTTTCAGCGATTCTTACCTGGCGTTTTGATAAATTTTATTGTTCTTCAAATATTTCAGAGATGTCATTTAATAAAATTTTCATCATGTGATTTGATAATTCTTACATAGTGATAGTTTTTTGTGGTACTTTGTGGTGACATTTATTATCGCTTCGATCAGTTAGACTCTCCCGATGCGTCATAAAACCTGTATTAACGAGGGTTAACCGTTGCAAAAAGTGGAAAAGAATATAAAACTGAGCAAACAGGTTAATCCTAAGATTAAAGTGAACCCTACCTAAACAAGCTTCTTTCCAAATTTTTTTTTGACATTGTCTACTGGTTAAATCTCTTTATCTAACTTGGATAACTTAAACGATCACGATTCACAATTTTCCAGTGCTTATTTCCGTGCCATCTTTCAGAAGATATTCATGGTGTTTTTATTTTACATAGCAAAAAAACGTTCTTGTTGCTTGGAAATGAATTTTTACGATCTGAACGAAACTGAAAATCTATGTTAACAGTTGCGCTTTTTTTTGAGTCGATGCGCGAACTTTTTTTGTCAGTAAACTGACGATCGCATTACGTCACTTCCAGTCTATTTCCGGTTCTAAGGGAAGTTTAAGATTTCACTTCAAAAAATTTTTATTTCACCATATGATTCGCCGTGAAATTTTAGGGGAAGTCTCTTGGAGCGTTGTTTACCTATGACCACATCTTGTAGGTGATATCTTCGATTTAGACCCTTTTGTCAGTTAACTGACAAAAAAAAGCGCAACTGTTAAAATTAATTTGAGTGTTCCATCCTTTGTTTTCGCCTTAAATCGTCGAACGTCACGTCACGTTATCGCAGCTTATGTTTGAACATACAGTTGATTTTATACTGTCAATTAGTCGTTGTGAACACGATAAAACATTCATAACTCATGCTTAACATTTCAAAACATTTCAGAAACGTTAAATCAGACGCTGAAAACTGCGTAAAAATGAACTGAAATAAAATCAATGTGAACCGATTGATTTCGATTCGATTAGATGATCATTCGGTCTAATTTGGTTGCGATCATTTTTGATCAGCGTGCAACGTGGTTACATGATTTTACACGAATGTATCCGAATGTAAAACACATAGAACACGATTTAGTCACTTTTGACTAATACCAAATAGATGATTTTTCGGATAAAAGTGGAATTTCGTGTTTTAGTTCCCATGAAATCGGTTCGAGTTTGGCATCATTGGAAATGATTTTTGAAGCTCTACAATCTGAGCTTCTCAGATTCAAGTTTCATTTCCTGTGTTAAAAAATCCTCGAATTCCCGGAATTCAACCTATAGATGATGAACTCTCTTCAGTTTTAAAGAAAACCACCTTTTATACTCACAACTTGGTCACAACTTGGTCACAACTTTATGGTCACAACTTGGTCACAACTTTATGGTCACAACTTGTGTGACTCACAAGTATGGTCACATACTCTGATTTTATTTCCTCCAAAGTGAAAGGCTGCACTTTTAAATGATAACCTGCAACTGAATATATTTAACGCTATAAATGTGGTACCACAAAAAAGTTTCGTGAAGATCGATCAATTCTAGAGCCAGCTCATATTTAATGAGGTTTAATCACTTTGAACTAAACAAATTGATTTTGAATTATTTTGACAGAAACGGCTTATCTGGCCGATCATGTGATCTCATTCAAACTGGTCACATGACTCATGTGATTTGTGGTAAAGATCTTCTGATATGTTCAAATTGTTCGAGGAGCAGTTCAAGACATGGTTTTGCATTTCATGCTCTATTTCACAGTTTAAAGAGGTCTTGGAGACGAACCTCAACCACCAGACGAAAAACCGCCAATTTAACCGAGATTGATTCAATTCCCCGGTAAATTCCAAAAACTGGCTCTAACCAGTTATCAGTTTATTTGTGAAAGTACAGATTTTGAATTCGAAACCACTTTGATACGTCAATTGTAAACTTCAAATTCACGGGTGAGCTCATTTAGGATCATCGCTTTCAGTTATAAGCCTTGCCACACGGTCACTTTTATAAGCAAATCGGCTACTGGATGTCAGAGAGAGCCATTTTTCAATGAGATCGAGGTTTTGATGCTGATTCCGCTTGAAATCAATTTCCCAACGTAAGTTTGAAATATTTTCTATATAGTTTTTTCCTTTAAAGCGTGGCTTTTTGGTCTATAAATTATAAAAAAGACTACATGTATTTTGAGTCAAACCGTGCCGATAGTTTAAATTGATCTGCCAAGCTTAATTTATTCATCTTGAAACTTTTCAGAGTGCAAAGCCCTTCCTTGTTCAATTTTCCATTGAAGAAACGAATTTCGATTGTAGGATTCAACACGAGCTGCGATGATATCAGGATGTTCGCCTAAATGTATAATAAGTTCATTCACAAGATGGTTCTCAAGATTTGAGTTTTTGATCGAATTCAATTCTTCTGGATCAGTTATCAGGTCGAATAGTTGATTTTCAGCATTTGGATAATAAACAAGTTTCTTTTCATTCTCCTGAAATTATGTCCGGTAATTTATGTAACGAACGAGTCCGAGCAAATAAAAACAATCGATTTACTTACCACAATCATGAATGCAGAAGAATTAATATGCTCTGCATGATATTGGGAAATGATTGGACGATTTAATTTGATATCTTTGAAATTAACGAGTGAGGTCCCATCAAGGGTCGTTTTCGGCTGGAGACCAGCAAGTTCAAGAAGTGTTGGATAGATGTCAAGCAAAGAAGATGGACTGTTCGATTGTAAACCGGAATCCTGAGAGAAATTGCCTCCTGATATAATCAAAGGCACACGAACACTTCCTTCATAAAGACTCATTTTGTAATACTGTCATTGAACGAGGATTCCCAAAAGATTCAAACTCTGATCAGTGATCGTCAGCAGAGATCAGTGGACACGGTTCATACGCCTCATGTCCGTGTCCAAGATTTTTTCAAAAATTCATGTCCACGTTCGTTTACGTGTCCGCCGAACTCTGATCATCATAGATCCGTATTCGTTCTATGAACAAGTTCAAAATGTAAAAAATACATTTCAGGCATCATTTATTCGAAACCATTCCTATGTTCCATAACCAAATCACCATGATCTGAAGTGAATAGAATCACTGTATTTTCTCTTATACGAAATCAAAGAAAAATTCAGCAGTTAAAAAATCTTTTGGTTAAAGATATGCGCTAAATCGATATTTATTTGACTTCAAGCCTTTTAGGAACTGGAATCGCTTTCATAACTTGACCAACGATTTCGTCAACTTCTTTCAGCATCCCATAATAATGTTTTCTTATTTGGAGAATCTCACTTTTCGACCATATGCCACTGCAATTTTTTGTAATGATACTTTACAAGAATCAACGGACTGTTCTACTACCTAATTTTGATCAGTCTTTAAAGCCTTGAACCTGTATCGGTCTACTGGATGTTCTTGACTCATATTCTTCCACCGGGGCATAGGTATCTTTTCCTCGTTGACTTTTGACAGATAATATGGTGATGATTTAAATGTCGATCCTCCAGCGTTCAGTCCTTTTATGGATTCATCAACAAGTCGACCGTCTCATTAGATTGTTCGTAGATTACGAGTTTCCGAATCCTGAACTTATCGTTCTATAAGGATGTGGCAGGTTTATACCATAGTAGAGAAAAAATGGGTTTGTTGCCTTTTCTTGATTTTTTAAAAATTTCTTTGCTTTCCTCAAATTCTTCCAATCCTATCATCAGGGATTAATTGTTGTCCGGAAATCGGTTCCTGAAATGGTACCGCAAGGAATGATACGAGCGTTCAATGAATCCCCAACTTCAATTGAACACGCCTCGTCTGTTCATTTCCGATAGACACAGCGACAGGCCTTGGTTCTTGTCGAGACCAGGAATCTATGAACTGTTGAACATGTCTCCTCAAAAACCTGTGATCAAAGGCTCTGGTGAAAAAAAACTTGTGTTGAACAAATTCAGTTCATGGATTCCTGGCGAAGAGTAAAATTGACACTTCTCGTCCAGCTTTCGACTCGTTCTGATACAGAATGACCTCCAGACTTTTGGTGTTTTGAAATCAATTCCATTTCTGATCGTTATCAGCGAATCAGAAACGGCCGTTGAGCTCAAGAGCAAATCAGTAGCTAGTGTCTTGCTCAAAAATCAAAAAATGTCATGATCAAACACTGAAACCGAAAGTAACTCCGAAAACGTCGAAAGGAGGCTTAATATCTTCTATGTTTTTGAAACACTAGTCGACGGTCCCTTATCGTTAAATAAATGAAAACTTTCCTTATCGTCCATTTTCCCGAATATTCCCAAATCATAACCATCTTCTTGAAAATCTGTTGTAAAGTTTCGGAAACTAAGATCCAGTCCTTTGAAATTATTCCAGGCTTCAATCACATTATTTTTACGTCCTGAAATTTGTTTAAAACGCTCCTTTTTAATTGATGCTCTCACAGTCTGACTTACCAGAGAGTAGAGCAGCTCGACTTGGAACACATAAAGGAGAATCGCAATATGCATTTTTGAAAGTCACCCCGTTTTCTTGCAACTCATACAGGGATTCTAAGACATGTCGCGGCATATTATTAATTCGCGATCTAAGAAACCCTTACTTTGAAATATGTTCCAAGTTAACAATATCTTTGTACGCCTTATCTTTGACAATCCTACCATCAAACGCATCCGTGACTATTATTTGGATTCACAGATATCTAGCACCAACGACAGATTGGGCTTATTGTGGGCCTCGATCCTTGAAACCCTTACTATTACAACAAAATTAGGTCTTGATGCGTTGATAAGACTCAGTGATAAAATAAAAGGTATTTTTAGCATTCTCCAAAATTAAAATAGTAAATCCAAATCCAAATAATAATAAAAAATTGTAAATATTTGACATTTGGCATCACAGTTTCAGATGCCAAGATGGAAATGACAAGCTACGGGAAATGACTCATTTCAAATGAGTCTGGTTATCAATGGATACTTAAGATTTCGGGCTGATCTATCAAATACAAAACGCCTAATTTGGGTTGGACCAAGCCCCGAAAAAAAATACATGAAGTTGTCGGTGTATATCATATACAGTATATGTCTTTGACGCGATGTGTCTGCGCTTTCAAAAATATTGACAGTGTACAGTTAATAAACAGTAATTAGTGACGGTGGTAAAGTCGAACACAATATGTCCTTGCTGTCGCCACATCGGACAAGGAGCTGATTGGTCAGCTTTCAAAAATTTGCTTCACACACTTGGAACGGGGCTTTCGAATTCACCACATTATCTGGACGATGAGGGAGATCGAGAGTTTCAACGGAGGAGGGGTGGGGATGCAATGCCCGAGGACACCACGTACTGATGATTTACAGATGATACTGTAATTTTAGTATTAAAAAGTTCTTCATCATGGAGCGATGATGATTTACGGCAGGAAATGAGTAGTTCGAAATTCGTGTTCCTTTAAAGTTCTTTCACGTGGAACACTAAGGAGTCTTTACGGTTCTTTCCTTCCGTTATTTTTAGTAATTCAAAGTTGATTTTAAGTAATTTTAAGTCTGATTTCCGGTCTGAATTCCGGTGGTGGAACACACTCCACTGCAGGAAAATATGAGTCTGTTCTTTTTTGGGATCCATGGTGGATCATCCATCCCCGATTTGAAGCGAACAGAGTATATACACAAGCAAACTAGATGGCAACTTGGTAAACATTTGCAACTGAAAATAGTTTGAGGTTCCAAATTTGATTTGATTTTATTTCGTTTACAGATAGTCATAACATAGAAGTTGATATACAAATATGTAGCATATCATATGTAGCATATCATTTTTGTAATATAAATGATATCAAAAAATGCATATTGGCTAAATATTAGTTCAAATAATATTCACGTCGATTTCAAAGGCTCCAATAAATTTCTGGTCACAAGTTACCCTTATCCGTAAATAATTGACAAAAAAATCATATTAGAGTTTCTATCTTAATTTTTGGATGTCGCAGATAGGGGTTAAGAAAAGCCTTGAATCTGAGAAGTGGATTGAATGTAGGAATGAACAAAAATAAATTATTGGTATTAGGTCTCAGCAGGCCATATGGAACTTTGGTAACGTCCGAAGATATCTCAGATATCATATCTGTATCCGTTTGGCCCTGAACATTGATGATATTTACAGTTTGAAGACATTAATTAAGGTTTAGTTTTGATAAAATTCGATGATTTGGGATATTGGTCCCGGACGGATTTCTTACTGTTCGTTCCATCAATGTACTTTTTATTGGATTTTTAAGGAATTTCATTGCTAAAAATTATAGAATTACTATCTTGATAAATCGGAAACGTTTTTTCATGATATCCAAGTCCTATAACTCCAATCTGAAGAGAATGAATAGAAGAAAATATTTGATATCACGGCAATCTCCATCTCCAGCTGCTTGATCACACTTTGAAAATGATCACGAGTAAACTTTCAATATATTAAAATGAAAGCAACTACCAGCTTAGAGCGAAATGTTAAAATTTTAAAATATGCCTGACAATCACCAAAATGATATTCTAGATAATCGCCAAGATCATCTCTATTGTAGATCTCATATCCAGAATGAACTAATTTTTCTTCAAATTCTTTGAATTTTTCATAATGAGATAAATCTGTGATCGGAATATAGATTGCCGTTTCATTGCCCTGAAAATAAATTCAAATCGGAAGTGACCAAAAAATCGATATAACATACCGGGAGTTGACTTATGAAGGAATGATAAATATCCGATTTATAGTCGCTATTTAGATCTGTCGTTTTTTTCGCAATTCTCAGTTTTTTGCATCTTTCGACATGATCTTGGTCGAGATTATGGAGATCGAGGCATTCATGAAGCCAGTCTTCTTCGCCAAAATTCCATTCGATGGCAACAAATCGTCCTCCAATGACATCACCGGCAAAAGATGTGGTTATCCCTCGAATGTACTGGGGGCTTGGCGTGTGACTGAAAACTTCTCTTATGAGATTTTTGTTTTCGTCACTTGATTCTTTTATCTGTAACTCGAAATATTTTGAAATATCTTTTTCGCTTTTTTAAATTCATTTTAGCAAAATTTGTTAGGTGGCTCAGTGTTCCACCCCCACAAGAAACTGCTCACACTTGAATCAGTAGTTCCGGACTGGCACTGAAAGACTTTTGAAATGAAATTTTCCTGGATTTGAGAATTGGCGAGAGTGCTGGAAAAAACCGTTCGTATTGATCTATGACTATTGACGTCCGAGTCGCTGGTTTTTGAATCCTTGACTGTACAAGACTGTTCGATATTGATCAAATCTGTGACGTCATCAAATGGAATATGAAATCGTTTTTCATTTAGAAATCCAGCAATGGTAGATGGATATTTTGGTATATCTAAATGCTCACATTCAGTTGTGTTTCGGGCGATTTGAATTCCGCTAAAGTCACTAAAACTTCTTAGGTCGGATTTAAAAAAAATATTATCAAAATGATTGGTACTCCGTCATTTCACAGCAAATTTTTTCAGGAAAAGTTTCACGGGACCTATTTGCTGTGAAATTACATGTCATCAAAATGATTACATATAATTCGTGTATCATTTTTAGAACCCTTCTTAATCTCTCCATTTTCATGCCTTTACAATACTTTGGTCTTTGATATGGTTAATTTCTGGTTACCGACTTGTAATAATCAGAGTTCGATTCAACGGTGCGACTCAACTCATTGAGTACAAATTCTTATTATAAGAATCAGTAAAGTGGGACATTTCTGAATCTGCACATGGTCTTTTTTTAGTAACACAGAGAGTGTTAATCATATCGAACGGGCTTTAAAGATAAAAATCAGAAAATCAACCCCCACCTTGACTGAAAAATTGAATCAATATTTTTACATTTTTTTCGAAATTCTTCTGTTGTGGCAATTGTAATAAATTCAAATAATGATTCCATTTCAATAAAATCCCCATTTCCGTCGGAGAGTTGCCAACCATCATCATCGCCATCCGTTAATCCTTGACGATCCGATGCCATTTCAGGATCAACCATTCGGGATAAGACTACCTCTACGCTTGTAAATTGGAATCCCATAATTTATGGGTTAGGAACATTCGTAGTTTTAGGTTAGTCAAGGTAGGGCCCCTACCGTAGGGGCCCGAAATGTTAAATGGTGGGGGGTAACTAATTGGCTTCAAACCAATCTTCAGTTTGTTCTAGAATTCATATAATTTCCATAGTGTTATCCCTATCAAGAGCGTTTGTAAGTTGAACTGGATCATCCCATCCATCGATGAAAAATGTTGGAATGACCAAAGTTCGGTTGAGTTTGATCGCAAGAAGAATTGATTCGCGGAGACCTCGAACTTGACCGTGAGGGCCCTTATTTTGGTTTTTATATTGCGTTTGACTAGATGGGGCTCATTGTATCGAAGCGTAAATGAATATCAGTCAAAAACGTTGCTCAAACTTTGAACTTCAAAGCATCTATTCGAAAACCTGGCTCGGCCAAAATAGGCAAAATGAATTTTTCCGGATTCAGCCGGTGAATTGGAAATGATGATTTCGAATCAAGAGACCAATTTTGGCCAGTTGCAGGACAATAATCTTCTTTCAGAGCACCATAAATGACTGTTTCAAGTTGGTCAGTGACTGCATCAAGTATACTTTCACCAAAAAATAATCGTGCCAAGTATTTAAGGCCAAGAAATAAGGAATTCAAGAAAAAGTGTCATTCAAATCTGATTTTTTACATTCAGTGATATTATTTCACTGATATTTACTAAATATTATTTAGATACACGGATAGAAAATAATTCAAAAAACATCATTTTAAATGATTCGTGTAAAGAGGGGGGCCTCTCATCTATGGTCATTTGGTCCGACTTGTGGATGGGGCAGTATAGAGACAACGACCAATCGAAAGACCAACTTTATGTGAATTGAAACACGATTGACCAAACAAAAACTTGTTCATAGATCCCTTGCCTGTATATCCGATAGTTCTGGTTATTCTTCGTCTCAATCTCTGAAACCAAATATCTGGTTTTTTTCTCGACGATTTCTCCCATACGAGATTAAATCGTTTTGGTTTGGCCATTTTTGGTATTTGACCTTTGTTGACCTCACGAATTCATTTTGAAAAAGATTCTGTTGAGATTTCTCTTGTAAGATTTCTCGTCTATGCAGGCAGAGGAAATGTGAAGAAAGTAATAGCCGCAACAGTTATGACCGAATAATCTGCCTCTGGGCTCAAAAATACCGCATGTGTTCCATTCAGATTCGAACAAACCTACTATTGTTTTTTTTTAGTTTCAGCAAATTTATTAAAAAATACATAACTTACTTGTAACATAAGAGTTAATGCAACAAATTGTAATTCACATTACTTGGTAAAATTTGGAGCAATTTACTTTTTATTTTGAGATTAAAATATTGTATCTCTTTTTTCAACCCTTGTAAGTACAAGTTGTAACATAAGGCCACTAAAAATAATCAAGGGTCAGATTACTAGTTGACCTTCAATGACCTCAAATCACCTTTGGGACCATTAATGACCTTTGATTAAGTTCCTTTTTGATTTTGCTTCAAAATAAGACCGCGATTTCCTATTACTCAATATACTTATATCAAAAACTAGCTTTCCAATTTTTGTTTCAATGACATATTTTAACCATAATAACCACTTTTCTACCGAATTTTATATTGGCCTTCGCTTTCGAAAATTCTAACCTACCAATTGTACCATTGTACTAATAACCTACCAATGTATTATAATTATAAAATTCTAAACTTTTTCTAGTCGTCCCTCTTAGCACCACCAGGTGACTATTTTCATCCCCATTTGGGATATCTTAATCACTCTCAGCATTTGACTCTCAACAATTCAGCTGCTCCTCATCTGGCATCTCAGCTTTCGGCTTCAGCAGTCGTCAATCGGGCAGCTGAAACCTGTCGAAAAAGGGATGATTCACAATTCATTTCAAAGTTCATTATAATCCTAAGACCAAGTGAAACGGGTCATCTTTCAAACGTAGCACTGTGCTTGGTAAACTTACATGATAACCCCGATCGCCCGGGCCCCGGTGAAAGGGACTAGTGGAATCTGTGAATGAATTAAAGGACTACGCCTCTCCATGAAAGTAATAACTAGAGACGGATTTAGACTCGATCGTAATCGCAATTTGTTTCTTAAACTGTTTTGATGAAAATAGTGGTCAGGTAAATCGATTCAACGATTGCAATCGCGATTGCCGAGAAAAACGCGACCAAAAGCAATTTTGAAAAATTTGAAAAAATATATTTTATAAAAAAGAAGGATCGATCGACAGACACATTTGTGTTGGTAACTTTAAATGAAACCATAATAAGTTTTGAAATATTTATTAGAGGTAAAACTGAAGATATCATTGGCTTGTTTCAGCAGGGCCAAGTACTCTATTTACAATGCCACTTTCGTCTGCTATTTGCACCTTTACTGACTCGCCCACGCCTTTTTCATTTTTACGTGGGTTGTGTTCTGCTGCCAGACGTTGATTTTCTAAATTACTTTTGAAGAGCAGTTTCCTCGTCAGATGATTTCCTTCTGATCTTCGTCCTCGTCTTCGATCAGGACCTGGAGCAGAACGAATCAAATCTGTATCATCGTGCAACAGAATCCCTCTTGAATATCCAGGAGCAAAATGCGTAGGTGTAGCAAATGCGGGTGGAAGAAATGGGACTTGGGCGTTGCAATGTGGTTGTGGTATCACTGGTGGCAACATAACTTGACCAAACCCATTTCCCATATTCGCTGGTCCCAGATGACCCGTTCCCAATGATCTTGCATCCAAATCAGGTAAAGTTCTGGCCCGACCCACATTTGTTGGTACTATTGGTATCACCGGAGCGCGATATGGTGCTTGATAATTGACTTGATTCCGCGTGGGCGTTCCTGGTGGATCTGGTCCAAAACCCGACCCACCACCTGCTCTCGATTTTGGTTTTGACTCATCTTCATGTGGATTGAGAAAGTGCGTGGGTGTTTGAAGACCAGGCACCGAGACCGCTGGTAGTAACGGCTGATGGGAAAATTGAAGATACGGATTGATATATGGTGAATATTGAGGTGGATATGCATTTGGAACCCCATATGGCATCGGATTATATGACAAATATGGTGAGTTATAAGGATAATATCCATTTGATGAATGTCGTGTTGGACCATTTAGTCCACCAGGACCGCTAGGACCAAACGGATTACCACTCGTTGGTGTTTTCGCTCGATAAAATCCTTGAGATTTTTCGGAACTAGACGTCATTGTAACTGAACTTGACATTTCTTCGAAGCGATTGTTCTGTGACTGTTGAATCTGATGATATTTCTGGTTATCATTTAAGTGACGTTCCATCGGACTCGGAATCTCATTGAGAGGAGTACTTCCGGTACCAATATCAGAAAGACCGTGTGGATCTGACATTCTAGTTTTGCAAAATACAACCAACCAGATTAGACTTGTCACAAGAATGGCACCAAGACCAACAGCCAAGATCCAAATCCATTTTGGTAATTCAGATTCGAATTGAGACTCATCCAGAATTTTTAAATTAATACTTCCGGTGGCACTTCCGATTTCATTTTTGACTTGACATTGATATAAACCGGAGTCGCTCTTTTGGGCGTTGTCAATAATAAGGATTTCACCATGTTCTGATAGAAAGTGATGTGATGATTCGCTGGTAATGGTTTTATTTCCGTAATACCAGTACACTGTTACTGGTGGATATACAGGCGGATACTTGCAACTTTGATAGTTTTCAAAATGGTGCTTCAAACAATTTTTACTTATAACGAGACTTTTAAATCAACCAATGAAAACGCAAGAGCACAATTTTGGAAACGGACCTGAGCATAGCATTTTCTCCCAGAGTACTTTTGACACTGTGACTGTATTCGATAAGATGTTGCATTGGTTTCATACTGATATAAACGTCATGTGATACCCTACCAGCTGAGTTTTCAGCGACGCAAGTATATTTTCCACTGTCTTCTGGTCCTATATTTTGCAATTTAATACTTGGTTCTCTTGAATTTCCTTTGATCATCATTTTTTCCGCAAGCTCGGCCGATGATTCATCGTATCTGTTCCAAAACGTAATATCATTGGCACGTTGCCAGTAGATTTTTGGGGTTGGGATACCAATAGCTGCGTCGCACGTGAGGTCAACTTTCTTGCCAAGTGATACAGTTTTATTTCTTGGCGTGTAAGTAAATTGTGGTAAAATGTAAACATCCAAAATTGCATTTCGCGAAATCGCCTCCGCAACATTGTTCGTTACTTTACATCGATATGAGCCTTTTGCATCGTCGCCTACGCTAGGAAGAAACAAGGTTGATTCTATTATGTTGCCCTTACTGGCGCCGCCACCACCACCACTATCATCGCCGCCATCAGCATTGGCACCACCTGGTGGTGAAGTGTGCATTTGATATAGGTTTGGATCCTCGGTCAGGGTCAACCATTGCTTGTCAGCTTCTCGACGAATCTGCCATTCGATTTTTGTCGAATCGATTTCTGATGTTTTCACTTTGCACTCAAACTTGGCAGCGTCACCATCTTCAATTGATCGAGATTTGGGGTGGGATGAAATGACTGGTCGAGGATTCTTGTCACATTTTAACAACTTCGGATTGAGATTGAACAATGATCGGTCCGCAAACTCACTGGGATGCATGCAGCGTGGAGGATTGAGTTTGTCAAACAGCTGCTTGTTAGACTGTAAGAATTTGCAAAACCAGGTAAGGTTGCAATCGCAAAGAAATCCATGAGAATTGACCTTGAAAGCCACCCATGTATTTGCTGTTCTGAATGATTCAAACTCGATCTCATTGACTGGATTTTCGAGAATATTCAACCAGGTTAAACTTTCCAAATTCGAAAATACACTTTTTGAAATTCGTGGAATCAAATTTGATTGAAGGTTTCTGAAATAAATGTAAGAATGCGTAGGTGTAAGAGTTTCGATGTGAATAGTGTAGGTTTGTTACTTACAATTTCTGAAGAGTTTTCAAACTTGACAATCCATCGGTTACATCTTCAATCTGACTGGTCAACTCGTTGTAGCTCAAATCACTTAAAAGTGATTGAGGATTGATTCAGGCTCATGGTGATAATTATGGGGTAACGGAAAAGAATTCACCAAAGACCAAACAGAGTGGTGCTAATAAACTGAGATGTGGACAAAAATAATCCTTCCCAGACCAGGCTAAATCCTCATGGAAATTATTAATCCAGGCCTGAGTTTTCTTTTTATCGAACTATAAGTTTTCGGAGCTATAAAATAAAATGAAATCATCTGAATTCTATTCTTGATTCATTCTGGGAGAGATTATCAATTGTATTTTAAGATGATCCGAAAGCTGTTTTAGCAGCTGAGATTAAATCATATTGTGATTTTTATTATTTAAACAGCCAAAAATCACGGAAGTCTTCAATGCCAACACGGAAAACGGGTCCTGACCTCTTTAAAAAATCTTAAAATATGGCAATTTGACTTTCCGGGTCAGCTTGGAGCTTTGAAATGAAGGCCTTGAAAATGACCACTAAATTGAAGTAACAAAATCGGTTGTTTTTCAAACATGTAACAAAACGTCATTTTTGCCTTCTAAGAAAGTTTTTTTCAAAAATTACGACGTCAGATAAGAAAAGAAAATTCCTTGGTTAGTTAATTTTTCCCTAGTCATATTTGACGACCTTAATATGACCTTAAATCAGAGTTTTGCTACTGATGACCTTTCTCTAATCATGATTTCCGCCTGATTCAATAAGCGGCGGCTGTGTTAAGCCAATAAACCTGTATTTGAACTAATTTCCTTCCAGCGCACTTCATTCAGACCCGATAAATTTTGCCTTTCCGATATGTTAAATGAAGGATATACAAACTTTGAACTTACATTTCTCGAATAGAATAAAGACCAATAAAAGCTTTTTCTTCTAGGATTGAAATTGAATTATTATTCAGTTTAAGAATTTCCAATTTGGAAAGAGGTTTAAATCCATTTGACTCACATACAGTCAATTTGTTGTGCGATAGGTCACTGAAAATTGGGTTAGGTTTCGTAAATTGGTTTTCGCTCAATGCAGATAAGGTTTGGGTTGAGGACGGATTACGTCCCGGTACTCTGTAAAATGTTATTCTGTAAAACTGTGAATCCGGTTAAACTCACAGATATTTCAAATTTTTTGTGTCTTTCCACGCCGAATCAGAATGAAGTTGCTGTCCAGTATTGTGTTTATTAATTTTTCCATTTATATCAATCTGTTTAATTTGGTTGAAACCAAGTTTAAGATTTTCAAGTTTTCCGTGTTGATACAAGATAGAATACTCGAGACGAGTTATCTTATTGCCACTCAAGTCAAGAGTTACCAGCAAAGAATTCTCAATATACAGAGATGCAACGGGTAATGAATCTTTACCATCTTATTTTTGATTATTATTTTTGTCAAACACGGTCAATTGATAATAAGTCTTTGATAATTTCAGGTCATTTTTGAATACGGTCATTTTTTGTAAGGTCTTTATTGAACTTCGGCAACGGTCCTTTCAATTTCAGAGTAGGTGATTCAATTTCGAATTCCAAAGAAATACAAGTGTGAAAGTACTTATTCGAATACCAATAAAAATCCGATTCAGGTTTTAACTGACTTGTGAGTTTTCGACCACATCCTATCGTTTCTTTGTCCAAACAGATGTTCAAATCGAATTTAAATCTTTTCAAATATAATTCGGTGGTGGATTATCGGATTCAAACGTAAGTCGGCATTTTAGCCTTCCGATTCATTTCCTACAAATGGGCTTCTCCGGACAGGTGACCCGGACAAGGATTTCCCGCTTACCAAAAAAGATGGCCGATGTGTAATTTACCTATAAACAAAAAGAGAGTTTAAAACAAAAAAAATATAACTATGTTCGACCAAAAATTCATCAAAAATAAAAATCAATTCCTTTGAGATGATTTTTTGACAGGTTCAAACTTTCTAAATTATTTAAAAACCGAAAAGTGAAAGCGTCAATTTTCTCCAGCTGGTTTTCGGACAGGTCGAGATGTTTTAGTTTTGCGTGATCTGGTCCAAATTTCGGAATTCGTTCCAATTTGTTTCTTCGAATTGACAAAAACTCGATATTTTTCAACGAATCAAGCATTCCCTGCTTCAAAACATGAATTTGGTTGTCATCAAGGATCCTAAAATATTATTATACATATTTTATAACTTATAATTTATTTCAGCAAACGAGATTTAACCTCTTTTCAACCTCTAGAAGTCAAATTATGCCAAGAAAGATAATAGTATTCATAAAATTAATAAAAAATTGATTGAATTGATTTTCGCTATCATGGTCACCAACGAAAAACGAGCCAAAAAAAGAGCGAAGTTTCTGCGGTTTTATATATTTTGAATTGAATTTGGGCTTTTTCGAAATAATTGAAGGAGCGTCCGATCTAGAAGAGACTCTCAATTTAACCCAAATTGAATTCTGAATTCAATTTTCGCAAAATTTTCGAAAATTTTCACGTTGGAAGGTCACGAAATAAAAGAATCAAAAGCCATTCTTGTCAAATTAAGGTCAAAGACCGTATTCGTTTTTTTCAATGCGCATCCTACAGTGACTGAAAAAGCCGACCAGGGACGCAACAAAAGTTCAAATAGTCTATTTGATGAACCTTTCACGTTACCATAAATTTATAGCATTTTTTAAACAAAAAATTGAGTGAATACTGTTTTAGAACTCCAAAATGACAGTTTGAAAATTTATTTTGAAGGGTGGTACTCATAGCCTCTCACAATACTAATTAAATAAATTTTCTAGACGAAAAAAGACCCGTGCTCATTTTTTTTGATCTCATATTAGTGAAAATGGTGTTCATTGGAGTCATTTTTGGTTGGTTTATAAGCGACCTCGGAAGAAATAAGCATTAAAAGTTTATATAAATTAGCATTTTTTGAAAAAAACTACCGGAAACACCTGCTGATTAAGATTTCGGTTAAAGTTTATGGTTTTTGAAGGGTCTTTTGAGTCAATGAGATAAGTTTTTGGTCAATTTTTGAAGGCGAAAGGGGGTGAATATGAAATACGATGAGCGCAGGTGTTGGTTCAGGTGTCATCTGGCTTCATTCATATTACCATACACATTACTAGACTTACTCCACCATCATTATCAAATTAGACACTCAAATAGAATTTTTAGCGCTTGGTGCGAGTCTTGGTGGTGCTACCGATGTGTTAATTTGATGTCAGTGTGGTAAATGTGCGATAAGGCTAGTAATTTCTATCGTTTGGTGTATTGAAATGGTTCATTTTAAAATTGATGACCAAAAAACATTAAATAAACGCAATGTAATAAGGTTATTTGTTGCTGAAATTTTGGAATGAATTTTTGTTTTTCAAATTTTATTCACTAAAGTTTTAATTTTTGATATTTTCTAATTTATGTGAATAGAAGTTAACAGCTATTATGGTGCTCTCAGTACAAAAAACAAAAAAACATCCGTTTCAATTTCCCCCCTTGGGAATAAAGTTTGAAACGAACAAATGTATGGTAAATCAGTACGACGTCGTGGTTTAGTATTTTTTAGTGCGAAGAGAGGCTCTAGACTTATAATTTAACGATTCAAACAGCTGTACCGGGCCTTTGAACTACTATTCTTTCTCTCGGCATAGTCATTATGATTATTCGATTATGGGGGGCGCGAAATAAGGCCAATATTTTCAAATCTTACAATTTTTTTATGGAACCGGGAACTTCTCGAAATAACCCATTTGAATTTGGATTCTGTTTGATACTTGGTAAGGGTTTCAAAATTATACTGGTAGTCTTAGCCAAACAGAAGACAATCTATTCTATTGACAGTCAATGGGAGTGCGAGACTCTCACTACGAGTAAAATGAGAAAACCAGCCTTAGATCATTATTGGTCAAATCCAAAGTATCAAGACTTTGCCATCCAGCGAAATTCAGACTTCTGATCTTGTTGATTTTGTTATTTGACAGGTCCAAAGAACGAATCAATCCTTTTCCTTTTCCAATTTCAATCACCTGTTCAAGACCGCAGTTTGATAAAGACCTAAAACATAAGTTAGAATCTATTCTCAGGATATTCCAAAGACGATGATAGGTTTGGGGCAAAAATTGAGAACAGTTTTAGATTTGTAACGATTGATCACATCAAGCAAACTAGTTTGGATATTAAAAACTATAAAAGGGACGAAGCTTAACATTCAGCTAGAATTTGAGCAAAATTTATCACGTGATGACGTCATTATCATATCACATGATGGTCGAAAATGGTTCGTGATAAGTGGTTCCAGCCGACTGATGGAGGAGCGTCACTTGAATCCCAAGCCAAGTTAAGATAAAAAAAACCATTTGGAATGATTCTCGAATCGGCTACGTCAAGCTAACCAATCATCAACCTGTAAAACAACACGTGATAAAATTTTTCACAAAAATATCAAAAACATGCGAAATCACGTGCTATTGATTCTAAATTGTACCACGAGAACCACCCTTAAACAGTTAACCACTTTGATAACCGCGAAACATACTCTGATTTCAACTTTGAGACTTTGATCGTTACCGAGCTTGTCGCGACCAATCGGGACCATACGCGAGCAGAAATTTCTGAACCACTCACTCAAATACAGGTATGTTTGCGTGAATTTTTTGAAATGTTGTTTTTCGAAGTTGCATAGTGATACATTAAACATATTTAAAAGCTCTCCAAGTTTCTTTACGTTAAAAACCATAAAGTAAACTGTCGGCTCTTTATCAGCGGATGATAATGGATTCGTATCTTTGCAATGACAAGCGTGTCGAAAACTTAAAATTCTAGAAAATATTTTTCCGAAATTCAAATCGCTGACAGACTGGAACTTCACAAAATTGGATCATATCGAAATCGCAAAAATTGCAGCTCGGAACAAAAAATGTTACACTTTTGGTTAGGATAAATAACCTGAAAACGTCAATCTTTGATCTGAATCTTAAAAACGATCATTTTGTCATCCGAATTACACATGAGAGTAACTGTAATATGCTAGAACACTTATCGATACTAAAGCTTTAAAATATCAGGGCTTGGGTGAATGGCGCCCTCTATATTGTATATTCGGAGAGGTGTCCTCCTCTTTCTCTCTTATGTGTTGATGGAAAACTGATCTCAAATTCATGGATCTAAAATTCTTGGGTACAAAGTTCTTTGGTCAAAGTTGAGTTGTAGCCTAGAACTTTCCGTTTACTTTGAGTGTAATTTTGTGGTTATTTTTGAAAAATAGAATTATTTGAGCTCTCTTGATGTCCTGAGCCAATTTCCACTTTTGGTTACTCGGGCCGCATAAAAGGGTTAAGATTTAGACGGACACCCTAGTTAATGTAATAAGCATAATACTGCCCAAATTCCTAATTAAGTTTCCATCTTTCAATTATTTTCTTGAAGAAATTTTCGTGTACCTTTCCGTGCTATATTCCTACTTTTCCGGGTCCAATTATGAGTCATTCACCCTATCAAGATCGTATCTTTACGAACTGGTCCCCTACGGGGTGAAGATGGTATAAAGCGGTTAGTTTTTGATTTCAATAGAGCCGTAATCTTAGCTTGATAATAACATGTTCCAGGCGTTGATTCTATTCTTATCATCTGAATTATCAGTATGAAAAGACTCTAAGGACTAGAGTATTCATCCCGTTATTTGAGCCCATAATTGGCACTTTCGGTGAGTCACATGACAGTCTATCTCACGTGATTCTAATCGAGGGGGTCAAATACTAGAGTCCAACATTCAAATCCGAGGTTGGATCACATCAGGTTTCGCCATGAGATTCAGTTTAATCGCGTAGGTTATCTGAAACTTGTGTCGGGTGAACTAATGACGGGCAATATTCTTGATTTCGCAAGTTTGGTAAACGATAAGGTCATTTAATTTATGTTTGAGGGTGGTATCAGAATGTGGCTCTATGGTATTTACTCGGCGGGTGAGTACGACGCGTATTTGGTGTACTTTGTGGTCGTCCCATTGGTCGAATTATATAGGATAGGAAGGAGATGAAATGTATTTTTAACTAGAAGGGTGTTCCCCATTTGTCAGCTGATTAGGGAGTCTCTATTCTGGTCCGAAACGTCATCCAGGCCAATGGCAGACACCTGTATTCTGCTCTTTGACTCGAAATAGACAAAAGGTACAACGGGGGTTAAAACGGATTTAAATTCACCTGCGACATGTGTCGGTCATGTCCGGTACTTTTCTTACATCCCCAATACAGACGGTGTACAGATGAAACGGAGGTGAAGTTTTATTTATAAGCCCGATTTTATGGGCTTGAATCCTTGATCCTGCCGAGTCTTTTGGTCGGTTTTAAAATCAAGATAAGTGGTTGTTTTACGTTTGAGTTGAATATTCCAAGATTAAAGTCAACATACTTAACAATGTGGAGACTCGACGAGCTCTAAACTTGACGCTATTTGCTTAGTTCCGGATAGCCAAAAATCAAGGGTTAGGGCCACCGTCATCAATATTAACCCAGGGAATTTAGTTTGAACCCAAACGATCGAGGTTAGAGGAATCAGAGTCGGAATCATAGTCGGAAGTTCCGACTCGGAACTGATGTTGAACCAAGAAAAAACTCATCGGAATATAAAACTCCGAGTGTACCTGGTAGTAGTATGAATACCCAGGGAATGGAGCTTAAAAATCAAGATAAAAATCATCAGGTTGGATTAGGTTTACGGGTTGTGTGATTTGGTTGGCGATATCATCCCTAATCTTATCTCTAATCATGAATTTTCATCAACTGAATACAGTTTGGTGGCGAACGACGTACGCCACGAACAGGACGAACATTAAATTCCCTGAACAGAATATTCACGTCCGTAAAAACCTGACTGACTATTGGACTCTAATAGTTTACCACCGTTATGATATATAGTATATATGACTCGATAGGGTTACCACGATAGGGTTACCACTTGAAAAAATAAGGGTAATAGCCGGGAAATTAAGGGTCTCCCACGCTTTCCGGAGACCGTAAGAATTGGTTAAAATTAAGTCATTTTGGCAGCCTACCATGAGATTTATTAAATTATCACAATCGTTACAAAAATCTCGCAAAAAATCTCACAAAAATCTCATTAAACTAAATCGCGTACAGTGGATCATATGGTCCAAAATGTTCTAGTTCATCCGAGTTTATAGAAATGGAGGATCGCGGTGGATCAAAGACAGAAATTAATTTCATATTTACTAAAAGGAGCCTGATTTTTAGATAAAATTAACTAAGTGAAGGGGTAGAGCAATTTTCAACGAATGAGATTCTTATCTTCAAAGTCATTTTTATACTCTAGAATTAACTCTATCTTATCTCTTATTGGCTTATCCTAATCCTCATATCACTATTTGTCATTTTCAGTCCCCCCTTTTCAACCCAAATCCATATAGCTTGCATCGTACGTTTTACTTTTCGTTCCCAGAATTGCCCCCAATTGTTTGGAGAGTTTTCAGGGCTCAAACCCGGACATCGTTTTTTTGGGACAGTGTAAGCGGTTTGGATATATTATTGGCCAAGTACTTACAGATGGCTTAAACCAGTAGGGAGATTGATTGCCGCACCTTGATTTTCTTTATTTCGACTATTTCGAGCTCGATCAACTTCATTCAAATATAATTTTTCATTCCCATCCAAAATCAACTTCTCCAAATTAACCAAATGAGTCAAATCCAATTTTGTGAAAACATTTCCACTCAAGTCCCTAGAAATTTGTTACTTGTCATTGATCCTTGGCAGTACTGTGGCAAAATTTTGACAGAATGATAAATGGAGGGTCAGGAATTATAATTTAAGGATGATGACTCAAAAGCAGGGATGGTGCTTGGAAAGATAACCGGTCGGTTGAAAAACAATTCAGAGCTCAAGGAGCTAAGTATGAAAGACTTAAATTTATCTTTGTCCGGCTTCCAGAAACAATTATGGTGCTTTCCGCCATAATAATTCGACCTAGACATATCAAGGAATAGAAATAATACCCCCTTTCAATTCGCATCGCAAAATTTCGGTTCGAATAGGTTCGTGTGAAGTTCGAAATCGTACCGAACATTAAATCTGACTTCAAGCCGGACCGATTCAGGGTCAAACGGACCAGGTCCCAATATAAATGCAGTAAGAACAACCTGTCCGATTGAAAAATAAATCCATTTCATGATAAAACGTCTTAAGGTCGGAATTTTGAGAAACGTTTTGTAACAACATTTATGGCGTTTTAATTTGATCTTGTGGTTCTTCAAAAGTGTTAAAATTAAATTCAAATTATTCAGGATAACGACACCATGATTAACCTAAGCCAGAACTCGAAATCGGGCAAATATGTTTGTCCTGCACGAAATCGGGCACGATCGCACAAAACTTTAATATCGTGATTTCGAACCTTGGGCTTGACCCTGATCCCATGATACCGAAAATTTTATCCCCATTCATGTCAAGAATTTGCTGGTACTTACAATTCAGTAGTATCTAGTGGTATATTTTTCGGCAAAATTTGAAGTTTTTGATTCGAACATGAAATGCGTGTTCCCAAGCATTCACATTCGTTCGGGCATATAGCCGGCGAAATGTCCGAGGCTTTCGACCCAATCAGCCATATTAATAAGGGTATTACTATCATTTTACCCTTATTAAATTCAAAACTTTATTTTTATTTCTCTCATGTTTTTATTTTCGTTTTATGGTCTTTTGTTTCTTTTATCGTAATGTTCTTTCTTCGTATTTCTCTCTAATGAATCGATCGAAAAACGTACTTTTTAGTTTATTTTTACGTTTATGGTGTTTCGTGTGATGTTTCTCACCCTAATTTTTTCGAGTCAGAAAACGCGGAATGAGGTCTTGGCGATGACGAGCGCCCCTAGCGGTTCAGCTTGTGTTCATCAAATAAAAGCAAGTGGGTCTCTCAAAAAATACGCACCTGATTGGCTTATATTCTCTT
Source organism: Oikopleura longicauda (assembly GCA_004367895.1). NCBI lineage: Eukaryota > Metazoa > Chordata > Appendicularia > Copelata > Oikopleuridae > Oikopleura > Oikopleura longicauda. Next base: position 24,610 of record SCLD01113398.1, read on the forward strand.
TGGCCTTTTCCCATTTGAAATGGTGCACCTGATTGGCCATTACCACCTACCGAGATGATGACTAATCATGGGTAAATGAGTCATTTCGCGAGTCAGTCTGCCCTTGAGCATTTTATAGTAAATTTGATTAGCATCAATGCACCACACCAAGCACCAGACTTGTACGATGACCACCATACCACACATAGTACCGTAAAAAGCGACAATTTTCACACCAAAAACAAAACAAACACCATAAAAAGATGATTTTAAGTTTGACTAAGTTACCAAAGAAATCACTCAATTTATTGGAACATAACAGGTCATTTTTTGTACAAATTGGCCAACTTGATAAATTCGTTGTTTATAGGTGAGCCCGAAAATGCATGACAAGCTACGCATCTTTCAACTTTATCATTCCAGACAAACCGATTTTCGACAACCGATTTTTCGACACTATACAAAATTATTAAAATGCGAAAATTGGACGTAAAATGACACGGATATTCGAAGTTCAGGATTCCGAACCCAGCTTGAGAAAACTCGGACTCGGATACTGTCTTTAATATCAGTTCACAAGCTCGAATTTTGAATGGATTTTTAAGACAGAGTATTTTGTGACAGATGATAAAATTTTCGAGGCCGGTTCAATTAAATGATAAATTTATTTGTTCATTGATCAAATGAATTGATTAATCTTGAAGCCATAAAAGGTTTCAAAGTTGGAAGCGACGAAAAGACTTTTGACGAACAGACTTCATAAAAGTTCAAACTATAGTTTGAGCTCGAGCAAAGTTGTCTGTATATATATTGAGATTTCGGCCTTATCAAAAGTTGGATTCAAAACCTGGGTTTTGTTGTTATTCCGATTCGGAAAAACCAAATATGCAATCAAAAATGCCATACGACATATTCCTGTATTTGAAGCTTCATTGTTGACTGAAATCTGAATAACTGCACTGATTACCAAGCTTTCGAAACTTTAAAGCGGTTATAGCTCTTGACAGGCTCGTCGCATCAGCAAAACGAAATTATTTTTGGAATCAGAAAAGTCGATTACCCCGAAAATGGTCCAAAATTTATAATTTGAATGCATTCTTAGAAAAGTCCTCCCCAACGACGAGGATCGACGTTTTCCCAGTAAATGTCAAATGTTTATTTTCGGCTTGCATCTCCCGTAGAAACTTCCGCGTTGACAAAATTCTCCCCAGTTAAAAAGTCCTCTGCAAAAAAATCACTGAATTATGGACATCTATCAACGAAACCATTGCTGGCGAAAACTTTTATGCTGAACTGTAAAACACACCTTTGATATATTCAGTTTGATAATTCATTTATCGCTGGAATGATGGTAATTTATGGCCCATAACTAGAATTGCTGCACATTAAGTATTTAGCAATGTTAAACAGCCCTTTTTATGAAAGTTTGAGGGCGAATAAGAAGGAGAAAAATAACATATTTACAGCCCTTGCGATTCTCATTATTTTTTATTTTGATTGTTTAATTGTTTTTCGTGGCAGAGATGAATGAACTTACTGTTGGATATTCCCGGTCCCATCAGGAGCTTGTGGAAGTTAAATTTAAGCTCTTCAAAAATATGAGAACTTATCCCAAAAGCTCACCATTGGTAACGTAAAACGAAAATTTGTATCTGAAATGACCTGAACTGTTTTTTTACTGGATCTTGATAATCACTCTATGTATAAACTGTATGAACACAACTGTTAAATCTAGGAACCATAACAGCTTGAACAGCCAACAACAGCGAACAGTTCGTAGTTCCCGAAGAGTCCGAACATGGAACAGACCAAACAGTTCATAGTTTTCGCGAGCAGCAAATTTAAAAATAACACAGCAAATAGGGCCGAAAAACTTTCATCGAACCCTGCGGCATGTGTAGAGCAAGCTACATAAGTAACAAACCCGGTGACGTTCATATGCTCTGGACAAGAATCAGCGAGTGAAACAATTAATGCAAAAACCTGCAAAAATAAAAATGCAAAATTATTGAAGGCGTTGAATTATTGAAGCTTATCAGTTAATAAACAAAGATTGCAAATAAATATATTCGACTGCATCCATCTGATAAGACGTTTAAATTGACAGCAAATGTCGTCACAACTGATGACATATGGATGACGTCATCATTACTCTTGACCAAATCCTCGGGTTTCTCGAATCGCATAAAGAATCTTTTCTTTCAATTGGTCATAACTTTTATATGGAGGCAAATCCAGTCGGTTGAAGCTAAAAATTTTGTCTTTAAGGGCCAGTGAGCAGATTAAAAATTTGCATTTGAAAATATGGGTCAAAACATTACACGCTAGAATTGAATTAAGTTTTTTGTCAAGCGTTTTTATTGTCTCTTACTGTTATCCGTTTACTTGGTTTTTGATAATAATCCCAAATTCAAAATAGTAAGTAACCGATCGGTCAAAAATGTAACCCCGAGATTTAAAGCTTTTCAGCAACCACATTTTAAAAGCTAAAGTTGTAATCAAGTAGAATAGAACAATCCAACAAACCAACAATGAATCTCAATATGGATTCACTCATAAAAGAAAAAAATACTATATCATAAAACGTATTCTGAATTGCCAGAGGTTTACGCGATTAATCAGGTTTTAGGAAGAGAAATTAAAATGAAAACGAAAATTTAAAAAAAAATGAAACCAGATGCCCAAGAATGGTGGTTATTATTAAAGAGAACCATTAAAAAATTTCCAATAAAAACAGATAAACTAATTTAGTTATATTACCCATAACCCGCGAACGGTAGGTCGTACCAAACAAAAAATTATAGATTTGAGATCAGGGCAGTCGGTTTACGAAGATTTGAAATTTTGATCATGAAATTTTGACCTTGCTCACTGGCCCTTAAAACTCAAGAGGTTCGGGAAAATATCTTCAAAATATATGTGAGAAATTAAATTTCTAACGCTGACTGAAAACCGTAGAAATATAGTTACCAGGTATGAGATCGTGGCAATTGATTTTCTTTTCCAACTTTTTCAATAACGAATTTTTGAGGTCCATTTGAACCAATCAGCTCACTGAAGCCACCGTGGGGCAGTCTACATGTACCAGTCACAAATGATAAAAGTTTTGAACGATCGTCATTATTTAATTCTTCAACCAGTTTCCAAAACCAGACAATCTAAAAAATACGATTCGGTTTGAATTCTAAAATGACTGCACGAGCGACTTTTTAAACTGAAGCTTCAAAGACGTTAGTGTTGTTCGGTAGATTTGAAGTCGGATTACCTGCTTTGAGTTCTTTTGATAATTTTTGAGAACTGTATTCTTCTCCCAATCGGCAATATCTATATTTTGGACACCACATAAAATCATTTCAAGTTCAGCTTCATCAAAATATTGGAGCCATTCGATAGGTATCACTTCCCCAAATCCTTCCATAAATTTTTCAGTTTGAGGCTGGACTCCGCGAGTGAATCTCCATTCGATCATAAGTTGAATATATTCCTCCTAAATGAAGCGGTTATTATCAAAAATACGTCATAAAATGTACACCCAAGCGTTGAAAGAATATAAACCTTATTTTCTTCTTTCTTTGACCCATCTCATATTTTGAGCCCATTCGGGATCCACTTCTTCGATATCTTAATAATTTAATTTTGGTTATAAGCAGAGGTTCCAAAGGGTATTATCCTCAGCGAAGATTTGTTCGTGTAGCGATTTCTAGGTAAGTTTTAGGCCCTTATAGATAACGTTGAGTCCATCTGTTTTCATGACAAGAAAGCAAAATCCGCTCAGGCCTACATGGGGCACATTTTTGAGTTTCCAATAAAAAGTTAAACATATGTCATTTTCTTACCTTTCAGAGTTAGTGGTCGGTTTAATATCTTCTTATAAAATGGAAGTGAAAATCCGGTATCAAT
>SCLD01113511.1:0-28476 GCA_004367895.1 Oikopleura longicauda
ACCAACCAGCTGCTTGCTGATTTTATTAATAGACACCCTACTTTTCAAACTTCAAAGTCGAAAAATTCCACATCACGTGATTAAATCCACGAATTTTTTGTTGTGAACACTCAGTAGACTACGCTGAATCCGATGGTAAAGTCAGATTTGTTGGGTTGTGTGATTGTACAACCCCGGATTTATCTTTTTTCACCGCCAAACAGTCCCACCAATTTCGTCATTTTTTCTAGTTTTATCGATTAAGTAATCACCACCCACACAGTCGGACATGACATCATCGGTCAAACGGACATGAAAAATGAAAGTTCGCGGCTTGGTTATTCGGGAACTGAAGTCCATTTATCTCTACTTAGTCCAGATAAAAAGTAATAGCCCCTTAGATATGCCTTGATTTTGGCTTTTGCGTAATGCTAACGATTTTCTGATAACGGTTGTACCCTTAAAGTCTTACCGTTTTGATTATTTGAGTTAATGGCAAGATTGGCAATCAAAGAGCATCCGAGTTTTCGAATTGTTGAAAGTTTCGATTGAGCTGATTCGATACCACAAATCGAAAGTTTGGACCAAAATGAAAGATCACTGATGTCAGAAACTTCATTATCGCCGCTTTCATTTGGTTTCTAGAAAAAAGTTGATGACAAACATGACGGAAATCATGAATGAGGGCAAACCGCCGATTCCCTTTTGCGGACCGTCCGCTCAAACTGCTCAATTACCATTTTTAGTTCATCTTTGAAACGTTTCGGAAGTTTAAGAGCTTGCGTTAATCCAATATTTCTAAGTTCATCATTGTCATGTTTATGCGAGCAAATAACGGCGATAGGTTCTACTAATGTAATTGGCGGTAAATTTAAAATCAGTCTATTGAGACATTCCCCAGCGACCATTTCAATTTCCTCGTTCAAAGATAATTTTGCAACTGTAACTAACAACGGTGCTGTGAAGTTTTGAAATTGTTTTGGGACAATTTCAGAATATTTGCCTTTTTTGGATGACAATCGTGAAAGTTAGAAGTTCCAAAGGCGCCATTTTCATCGAAAAACTAATCATCATCTGATTATCATCCATACCTATAGTTTCGAAAGCTGTTTGTTGCAAAGCCGGATCGATTTCTGATTGGATACATTTTTGAAGACCTAGGAGCAATCGTCCTATTTCAGTCTCATCCAATAATTCAGGTTCAAGACTCTCAATGGCAATAAGTCGTTCCGATTGAGGTTTTGTCTCGTCGACAAAGATGCTGACAGGATTACCACCAACATCAGAAAGTGTCTCTAGCTCCTCTGGCGATGGTGGTGGGCGTGCATCTCCATTTTGACCTGTACTTTCGTTTGAACCATCATTTTGTTTTTTGATTGGTCCATTTGAAGCAGAAGAAAGATTTGAAGTTTGTGACTTTGATCCAGTCAGTCGAAGAGAGCTCATCTCTTCGGATAGGTCAGTTCCGGTTGAAACTGGTTCTAATCGATTTGGCTGCTCATTTGGTTTTGATCCATTCGTCCGGTTTATTGTCGGAGTTCCGGATCTTGAAGAGTTTCGACTCGATGACCGGATTGGCTGGGGTTTCGGTTTTTGAATTTTAGTTCCAGATTTTCTGTTTGGACTAGCAGCGCGTGACCCAATTCGTGAATTCGCTTTTGATCCTATCCTGGACCCATTCCTTGGAAGAATTGGAATATCTCACGAAAAATTAATTAAAATATACTCACTGTGATGCTGATAGGAGGAATCTAGCGGTTTCGGAGGTGGTTGGCGGTAGAGAGTCGAGCAAATTTTCAAATTCAGTTGGACAGGAATTTTGAAGAGCAAAAAGGCCATCATGGGCACATTTACGCATCTATAATTTGAGTTAGGATAGTTTCAATTTACATAACTTCATGCAGCACCATGACTGTTATTCACCTTGTACTGGTCTAGTATATGTCTAGTAATACATTAGACTGGTACAGTGATCAAAATAGTTAAATATTTTGTAAGATGTTAGAAATCCCATTCGTAAAAAAGTGTTAGCAAGAAAGTTTTAAAATCTTACATCTGACGAATTTGAATAACTCTGAAAAGGGATGAACATAAAATCCACATTATAGAGGGGAACAAGTGTTCTAACTAACATATTTATCCAACATATTTTTGTAAAAATTAGGATAGATCGATACAAAGAGGCACTTTTTTACAATTCTCCCACCAGAAATATCCTGCTGGCCCCGCGGTTTTGATTCCTATCTTCAAAAATCAATTTGAAGTAGCACCCTTACTAAAAGCGCAGGCGGGCTACACATAAGAGCGTAGGCAAGGCACAGTGTCACCCATGAACGGACAACATTATATGATTCTTACTGATCTGGTGTTCCAAAATGAACGCTAGAAAGTGGTTAGAATCCCGGCTAATAAGCCACCAGGAGAAGCTCTATCAATTTCAAAATTTTCAGAAAATTACATAAACATACTATATCATCTCTCACCTGGCTGCCTTTTGAAGTTGATCTATTTGACCTTGAAAGTTCACCACCCCATTGTACGATTCTGGTGATGGCAATTCTAACTTCTGTCATTTGAAGTTCATTCCCTTCTATTCTTGGTGCTAAATGTGTCAACCAAACGCATATTTGGACTTTTGTTCTTGGCTGGTTATCAGTTTCGGATTGTATAAGCTATGAAACATATGTTAGTCGCGTGATAGTGTCACATGATCGAGTCACGTCTTACTTTTGAGAGCGCTTGAAGTTGGAGAGATGGATTTAAATTTTCGATTGCAATTGATCTGGCTTTGAATACTGCTGCCAGGGACTGGCCCGGAAGTGATGAATCTGCTGCTCGTGCAGTTAAAGTTGGAACAAGAAAATTACACCACTAAATATAAAATTATTTATCTTATAAATGTGACAATAACTTACCGGGTAATCAAGAACGGGACCACAGGCGGCGAGAAAATCGGAAAGTGTATCAAGTGCTGTGAGAAAAAGAGGTCCTCGGCCACTCAAAAGACTTCGGAACGATTCCAAAATCTTTTTCAGTTCAGGAGTTCGAAATGGTACCTAAAATAGGACGGTCAACAAATTGGACGGACAAATTGCACACCCATTAATTTCAAATAGCCTAATTTGAAAAGAGTATCTTAACATTCACCGATAAGCATCACTCAGCATGACTGGATTATTATGACTCATCTACAATTAAAAAAGTATACGTAACCCGACAAATCGGACAATAGCGAGACAATCGGACAATGAGCAATCAAGTGAGTCACTTGGGATCATTATACAATTTACAAACGATGACCGTAGTTTTGAGGGAAGATTCGGAAAAGACTCCGACCCAGCTTTACTCAGATTTACCGATCAAAATTTGTTTCTATCTATACTTACTTTCTTTATTGGCTTTTGCTAAAATCATGATTAGTAAAATGTTAGTAATACCATATAAATTATACATATGGGCCATATTTCACTTCAGGTTAGAGTCCAAATCAGAAATACAGTGTATGTCATTCAAAATCACCGACTGGAAGAATTAAGATACTCTTTTTTAATGAATTAATTACCTGTTGGTATGTTTGACCGTTTACCTGTTTTTCAATAAGTCGTTTGAGGCCGATTAGTCCTGCTTTTTTATCGTTTAGTCCAGGTGCCGAGAGTGCTTTGATAACTGGTATGGTCTTGTCTCCATTTGGAGTTGATCTAGAATTCTTGTTTGATGGACTTGATGCTCTCGATGCTCGTCGGGAAGTGACGGTTGTTCGTGTCCCGTTCACAGGTCGGACAACCCGGGCACCTCGGGTCGGACTGGCCTCACGTGATGCACGGACTGATCGCGATGAAACTGGTCGTGCTACTCTTTGATTTGATGAAGAAGTTATTCTATTTCGTCGCCCCGGTGACCCTGATCGTGAAACAGGTTGAGAATATCCAATTTTTGATCTTGCTGTTCGTGCTGATGAGCTTCTTCCTGGTGAGTTTGCACGACTCCCACCACGTGATGGCGCCCTAGACTCGGCAACTTTACCAAGAATCAGATTTTGTTGAGCCGTGGTCAATGATCTTAATAATTCTGCAGCTTCTGATGGAAAGTGGGCATGTAAACCATGCCATGCTCGTCGTGCACATTGTCTTGTTTCGCCATCGGCATCATAAACACCACGATGAATTGCTTCAACAATTCCCGATTTCATTTTTCGTAGTGGACGTGCATCTTCCCACAATGTCAACATAAGTTCAACCAAATTCATGATGCGCCTACGCACGAGGGTTGATGTGATGTCCTTCAGTGCTGGATTTGTAGAAGGGTTCGCTTTGAGGGCATGTTTAATAACTTTTGAATGTTGAAATTTTCTAATTGACATCTTCAGCGCATTCCAAACAGCATCACTTCCCGGTGAATTTGAGTCACCTGCCCGATGTAAAAGAGCAAATAAATGTGGAATTGATTCGTCTATTAGAATATTTGGCGATGTTCTTATAGAACATAAATGTTGGATAGTTAAACAGGCTTCTCTGACAGTTCTTGTAACTTTCCTTGATTTGAGGATTCCCGCAAGACCTGAAGATAAGAATGCAACTTCACCCCAAAGTTGATCATCAATAAACTGCGGATTTGAGTGGAGACAAGATCTGATTATTCTAAGGAGGTTTTTCAAATAAATGCGGACTTGATCGTGCTCTCAGCCAATTCGATCTCGAACCGTTTATCCGCTTATTAAATAGCTAGATCGGAGCATAAATTTGAAAATCGGCCTGAGAGCTTTTATTTTCTCTTCGGCATCGGATTGCGGATCTTCTAAAGTTTCATTGACAGCGTCCAGTTTGGCAAGGAATAACTCATGTTCTAAACTCATTTTCGAGACACCTTCCAGCCAATCACCAGACTGTGATTCGATTATTTTCGCCTTGTTGGTGGCTTCCATTTTTTCTCTAATCGAATTCATAGCCGCATTCATTTTCTGTTGTAGGAAAGGATCATCCCCACCATCTACTTTATCAAAAGTATTTCTGGCTTTGTGGCTTGCACATAACTTGAGTAATTCGCAAATGGCCGCGATCGCGGCGTTGCGAGCATTCGCTGCGGCGTCTGAGGATGCTATTTTTACTAATGGAAGGGAAAGTAACTCTGAAGTTTCATCAGAATGTATCAAATCAGATAAACCAGAGTTATTGCCAAGTCGCTTTTAAGTGTTCGTTTTGATCCAAGAATTCTAGAACTGCCGGATTTTGGTCCGTAAGTCATTGTTCGTTGTTTTAAAACACATTCCTTGATAACAGATAAAACAAAAAGACAGCATCCTTCTCTTATTCTGAACTCTTCGTGATAAAATCCATTTATTGATAATTCAAAAACTTCTTTTGCAGTGTGAACTTCGACCAAGTTTGTCAAAAGAGTAATTGCAGCCAATCGAACTTTTGACCCTTGTTGACCAAGAGTGGTCAATAATGGCCCGACTTGTGTTCGGTTATTTTATCGAACCCCTTATACAATTGCCCAAACGAGATAGGGTTGTTTAAAAAGTTGAGGTTATTTCAAGTTCATCTAATAAATAGTTCATCTAAAATTTATATCCAACTAGTTTTCTTTTTCGAATAGTAAGTTTAATGCCCCTAAATCGACGAGGTTTTGACCGGTATATGAAACTGGTTTTCGGACCGGTTAGGGTGCTTTACGCAAGCTTTACAAAATTTTAAGTAACCGTATCCTGTAAGCGACAAAAGCGGTCTGAATTGATCATTCAGTCTTTCTAACAAAAGCGAAAAACAATCCAAAGACGTCAAAATAATTTCTTCGTCTGATGTCGTTTCCAACCAGTTTGCTAATTCACGGCATGCAGCGACACTCTACAATACCATTTTAACTCATAATTAGGGTTTTCACATATTCGGTCAAAACATGTTTTATATAAATCAGTGGTAAGATCTTAAAGTCTTTAATTCAAAGAAATTAAACGTTTTCTAATATTGATCTTCTGAACAGGATGGCAAGCGGAAATTTTGACAATTTATGGCGTTTATAAATATAGGAAAATACCTGTGCAATTGAAATATCTTCCTCTTCTTCCATCAAATCACAAAACCGGCGGGCCGATTCCAACTTTTGCTCCTTTCCAACATCATCAGTCTCGGCCATCTGAAAAACAATTCATATTTAATAAATCACGTGAAACCAAAAAAAAATTGATTCCTCTCTTATTAATGCACCTCATTGCCTAATTATAACACGGAACTTTTCAATTTGCGACGATAATCCTTCAAAGGGGGTTAACCCGATTTAGACAAGAACTATTCTAGAAGAACAAAAATGCTAAAATAAACGATTTTAGAAAGAAAATTTATTGAAATAAAACGCGCATGAATGTTATATTTTTTGAAGATTTTTCGTTTTTTGTTCAAAACAGATTTCTCGATATCTATATGATGGATTCGGCCAATACATACTGACTATGCTTTGGGTACTCTGGCGAGTAAAAATGACTCATCGTTAGCACGGAAAATCATTTTAAACTACGACTGTACGCACATATGGCCGAAAGTTTAAAGAAGGCGAACACGTACGGTTCATATCGAGTGCGGACGACCGAAAGTGAGAAAAAGAGGTCAGATTGGTCGCTGCGAACACACCAAACTACGAGAACGAACAATTCTCAGACTATTGACATGTCGACTTTTCAGTCTTCGCCGATCAATGTGTCGAAAATATGAACGCTGGTCTGTTAAAAGTGTAGTGAGAAAATAATGGATGAGGGTATTCTAATACAGACAGTACCGTCCGTTGAGCCCTTTGCATGATGAATAAACCGAATATAATTCATCTTGAGACAAAAGTTAATAATTTGAATTCTGAAATATGTACAGGAACCAGAATTTGGTTTTTGGGGGTCAATGGGACCCTGGAAGGACGAAAACAGTCCGTGTGATCCGGTTAATCGGTTCGTACGGACTTATGGTTAACGGGCAAGTTGACCGATCCAGGTGAAGATTGGTCGAAATATTATCATTGAGGTCAGGCACAATGACCGACTATCCAAAAGTTTCTTGAGCGGCATAAAACATATAAAGAAAGCCATCTTCATCGCGGTCAGCTTCATGAAGTTCAGCCAATGTCTGGGTACCTGGTGGAAGGCCACGTGAGGAGAAAAGGAATAGGGCTTGACCCGGTGCTAGCTTATTTTAGATATAATTTTAGGGTTCTAGCCTGGTATTCTTTATATCTCGTTCGGATTCCTCCGAGGTAACCTTTCTGAGTCATTTAAAATATAAGTTTTTCAGACTAGCGGCTACTCAGAAGCCTCCGCTCACGAGGCTACAAAGGCCAATTTATATCCAAGTCCTGAAGTCTTCGTCGTAAAACTCTGATAAGCTCCGTGACGGTGACATGACCGGGAACTAAGAATTTTGTTTTATCCAAAATTGGGAGAGTTCGCTCAGATTTTGAACGTTCAACAATAACAGCAATCTTGTCAGGATGTTGTTCCTTGATAGTTGATGAGTCGCGAACACGTTCCTCGAACGTTCGCTTAGATTGAAATTCACTTTTTAGAGTTAAAAAATTCCCATGCGATTGTCATACGAAAATAAGGTCCTTCGATTGGTACCCTCATAGAGAGGAGGGCTTCTTCCCGACGGTCATTTGGTCCGAATTTTACATGGGGCGGTAAAGAGAGAACGACCATCGGGAAGACGCATCCCACTTTAATAAAATTGTATTGAATTAGACACAATTCATTTTCAGTAATTCAAAATTAATTTAGTATTTATATATCACGGTCGTATTTTTCTTTAGTCAGAATATAACACTACAATAATTCACAAAGGACCCGACCATTTTTTCTCTTATACTTTTTTTTAACTTTTCCTTTTCATTTTCTTTCTTTTTGATATTTTTTCTTTTGTCGACTCAGTTTTCTTGAACTTGCTTCTCCACGCTTCACTTTAGCCAATCAGCAGTCAGCATTTAAGAGTGGTGTCAGCTATTTATAAAATATCTATTCTGATAAAGTAAACTCTGACTCAAAAAGGAAAGAAAATATTTTTACGAAGACAGAAAAAGTCTAAACTTTTGCAACGATTTGTTGAACAGAGACAAAGTGTTTATTAGCTAAATAACAAATGAATTTGTTTGGTATGGAAAATGCGTGGGTAGGCAAAATATTGATTTTCAATATGGGAACAATTTCAAATTGTGTTCAGATCTTGTCAGTCTTTAATTTTTTTTCAAAAACCCCGTTTCTCTATGCCATGTGATTTTTTTTATTTTGATCAGCCAACAAAACTCTTCTGGCAATTGATTGACACCACTCTTATAATCTCGCGCAGTTTTTGTCCCATGGGAAGCAGAATCACAAGATTCAGTCACTACCATTCACTGACTAGACCCGACATTAAGTCATATCATATGAGTCACTTTAACAGTTGACCACTCGATTGTAGACAGTATCACACAGTCAACCACATGGGATAATTTGGAAAAAAATAAATGACCTGACTTCGTATAAATTTATTACCAGTGGTGGACATCTATTTCTTAGTAGAATCGTACACCGCTCACGCCTATTTTGAATGTAAACAATAGAGAAGATGAGGATTTCATCTACTAAGAGATAGATGTCTACCAGGGTAGTAAAATATTGTACAGTTTGACTCTTTCATTCGCATTGTTTGTGCCTGTTTTTTTAATTATATTATGTGTCCATAAACTTCCGGTACATATTCTCTCTATGAACTTTTTCCGTATTTGAATGGCTTCCCAAGTCCTCCAGATTTGGTAGCGTGTCGAGATTTGCTCCTTCGTCTTCGTAATATGCACTATAAAACTGTTTACCTGTATATCAATAGGTGCGATCATCAAAACGATAACATTTTTGAACTCAGCGTGGTCAAAATACCCCGAAAATGGTTCATCTCACTGAATCGTACCTAGTTATAATAAGGGAAATTTCAGGAATTATTGGGCCGTGGATTTTTCTCAATCTGCATCCCAAGTTGGGACTCCTAACATACGGTATGTTACATACGATATGTAACATACCTCAAAAACCGATGCCCAGGAACCGAAAATTTCCGAAACCCCGATTTCGGTCAACCTGCGCAATTTGAAGAAAACGTGTAAGCTGGCAACCTGGTTTTGATAGTGGTTCCAAAAACGTTTTCAGCCATTTCTAGGTTAGAAGATGAAAATAAAAAAATATTCATTTCAGACCAGTTTGATTTTCGCAAAATTGCATTTCTGCGTGGTTTTCATTCAAACGGCAGGTCATTCGAACTTACTAATTCCATGGATTGAAAGGCATATCAGATTCACTTGATGCAAAAACTGACCCAAGAAAAAATATGATAAACATTTTCCCGGACATAAATTCAATTTTTTGTTTTACCAAACGAAAACCGCTGAGTTTATATCAAGTATGATGTTGTTATAATATTTAACGGACATACATATTTAACGGGTGACATATTTTCGGCGGTGACAGATTGAACAACGATTGAATACTAAATATAACATAATGTAAATTTCTTTCGTACGTTTCGGTGCCGGATATCATACTCGGACAGAAAAGTGGCATTTTATAACAATCGACATTTTGCGCCCCTATATAAAAGTGCAAACAAAACACGACAGAATGACGCTAATTTTTTTGAACACGCCCATAAGGAGTACGCTGAAGGGTAACATGAAGGCAACATGATTAAGCCTACATTCAAAAATCACGGGAAGTCGGGCACGAAATTGGGCCTGTATAATATTATAAAAATTGCATGTCAAAGACATCAAAATTTTATTTCAAATAACATCTAAAATGATTCAAGACGAGGGTTAAACAAAACACTTTAGATCATGTATTCTTCTTCGTAACTAGGACTTCTAGCTTCTTTTGAAGATTTGAATGTGTTGTAACTAAAAACAAGTTTCTCGGGGGAAGTAAAGGTTTAAAATAAATACTTTTGTTGCATTCGGGATCTTAGCTTTGCCATGTAATCATCCTTTGACATTCTCTTCATTCGAACTATATCGTTCATTGTAGATGGCTAAATAACCGATAAACCAGCATTTGATTCCCGATTTATAAAAATACCTCGTAACCTTGACCAGCCACAATTGAAGCAAAGTAAAAGATCTGGATTAATTTCATATTTGTAAGTTTGAATGACTTTCATTTAGAAATGAGGCTTTTTAACTAGGAACTGATTTTTAAGAATTTATGAATTCGTCTTCGGAAGCTTAGAGGCCCTCAAACACCGATATTTCGTGGGGCATTCTAACTTTGAGTTAATCGAAGGTATTATTCGAGAATAATTTAAATCTTACTACGGTTTACCAACTTTAGCTAGTGTATTGGTCAACGCAACGGTTTAATGCTGTGAGTCACAGGCTGTGACTGACGTTGATGACATCGATAATATAAATTAACCTTTGAATGTTTATGAAGAAATTGATCCTGGTGATACCCTTTTAAGATGCTGGAAGTCGATGGTCATGTAACTTAGGGATACCTTAACCAAAATGAAACTCGCCTAGAAATCCATGTTTTTTTAAATCAATCTGTGTTCTGATGGGGTTTGGAAATTTGATAAACTGGTCACGGCTGCTATCAGTTGAAATGGATAATTCCACATTTTGCTGAAATCAAAATAATTAACCGTTTTATAATGAGAATTGAATATGATTCTTGATCCGATGGATTCCATCATGAAATTTCCATGGTAGAGTTTTTTCTAGATATTCTTCACCGTTAGTGTATCGATACCAATTTACGAAGATTCAAATGGAAGTTTAGCCATTTGTGACCAAGGCTTCGATGGATACTGGCCTGTAACTGAATGTTATAAACATACTCATTGCTTAAGCGATCTTTTCAAGGTGAGACTTGATGATTTGCAAAATCAAATATCGATCATAAAGCTAAATAATATCAGGGGATATTAATTCCCTTTACTCGAGTTATATTTCGTTAATAATGGAATTGTTCGGATCCAAGTCGAATTTCAAATTATTTCCAGATTTGGGCCCAGTGAAGAAACATATATTGGATTTATGGAATCCGCTCGAAACAATTTCGTTGCATTGGTTGCATGGTGCTGGACAAAATGATGTCCAATTATTCGATGTCGGTGGTTCAAATTGAACCGTTCAATAGGAGAGGTTCAATGAATTCCAACAAAACTTTGACAGTTCTGTATCAGATTTATGCATCAAAAAACGAATACTACAAACTCAAGTTTCAGCGTTAGGCACTTATTTGACTTTAGTTTAACCTTTAAGCCAAATTCAGAAATTAAATTTGCACCCAAATCCTTATTTCACCCGAACCCTAATTGCACCCTAACCCTAATTGGTTCGCGAAGTGAGTACGAGTTCGAATAGGAACAAGTTCAGTTAGAAACGAGTTCAGTTAGTAATTTTGACCAATTTTTTATCTAACTGGTATTTCGACTAACTGTATTTTAACTAACTGTATTTTAACCCACCAACTAATTGCCCGCTGATTAAGTGGGCTGACTAACTGACAAAGAGTAACGAGACTTATGGTTTTGAACCGTTACAGCTAAAAAATACGTTTTTTCATTGTCAAGTTTTCAATCCATCTAACTTTCAATTTTCTGAATAGATATTGTATCATAAATCATATATAAATCATATAATATAAAACATAAATTGTAATATAATCATTATGCACACTTTGTTTTTTATAAAAGGATTTATGTTCTATTCAGAAGTTCTACTATTTCGAAAGCAATTTGTAAACAAATATCGTGTCAGAACATCCAATATTTGATTTATCATAATTTTTCGCATTTGAGAAGCACTTGAATTTAATATAATCCCTAACTTGAATTTCATCAAGTGAATAAAAATTTCAAAGCAAAACAAAAAAAATAACGGCCGAAATTTCCAAATGGAGCAGAATACCGTTACAGAGAGTTATTTGGAAGAAATTACTTTTATTTACACTCCAAAAACTTCAATTTCAGATTGGTGGAGAGAAGTCAGGAATGTTCACTTTGGTATGAACCAATCACGCTCTTAATTTACTTTGCAAGACTACAGGAATACAAATAGCAAATTTTTACAAAATACAAATTTTCATCAAAAATATATAATTTCCTTAACTAGCATTAAATTAAGTGGGCGCCCGTTCACCAAGAAAGAGTTACTTTTTCAGCTTAATTATTTCGATCATATCTCTTTGTACCGGATATAATATTAATTTAATGATTTTTCGATTCACTTTCGGTGCGATATATGGAAATTGAACCACAAAAAGACACATTGTAGGATTCATTGCAATTTTCATCATTATCATTTCGGTTCATCATTACCGACAAAGTCTTGCCGAAAGGAAAAAATACGGAAACAAAAAATCAACGCATGGATTTGAACTTCATAAGCCTCATAAATATGACATGGCATAAATTGCGTCTTATATAATATAATCTAAGTTATATTAATAATATAGACTAAATTCTTTATTTCTGAACAACAAATATTTATTGAACAATAAAGATACAGTTTAACTGTCTCTGAATACGCATTTCGTCAAATTAAAAAAGATGAGTTAAGTATTGCACTCGTTCTTTCCTGACCAAGCATTTCAAAAGATTTAAACATTGTACCTATACATTTTCCGAATTTATGAAATATCGGTGATAACCAGAGGTGTGCATCTGGGACCGAAAATGAGTCGGTTGTAATTTTGCACACCTCTGGTGATAACTAACATATGATAATATGAATTCGGGAAGTAACTTTTTCCCCGAGTCAATTAAAATGAAATTTTGTGTAATTAATTCCGCGAAAAAACAATTCACTTTAACAGCTGCGGAATCATATTTCGAACGAATGACATGTCATGACATCCGAATCGTATAAAATAACCGGGGGAATGAATATTGACATCTTTGGCGCCACATTCACTTTTTATAATATAATTTAGGCACCTTAAGTAAAGCCAAAAATATTGACACAATCATTGTTCAGTCACAGTAAATGTACGGTTGAGTAAAACGCAATTATCATTTATCACTGTATTTCTAATCGGAACTTTTAAACTATCAGATGAGATGTCAGCGGTATTTCAAAATAAACCAATCAGATTTTAGCTCTGAATGTTGTTTTTGATCAAAAGTCTATCTTTCAAAATTTTCAAAGCGCTATCTGTCTCAATATCAGTTGCAAATTTCAATCGTTATTACATCTGGAAGTAATCAAGCACACCTGGACCAGAGAGCGCCGCGCTCTGTTTAATATTGATCTTTTGCTCAAATGCGCCCTCTTATTTTGAAATATAAGGCTTTCCATAATATCAAAATGATCAAATCAACATAATACAATCATAATATAATCATAAAAACAAAAATGAAAATTTTTAAGGTCATCATCGCTTTTATTACAACAACAACCGAATCGTTTTCATGGATAGGATTGGCAAATACCGGAAAAGAGTCGAATCCAAATTCAATTTGTGACTCAACATCACTTTCATTCATTCAGAAACGACTTTGTAAAATGAATTCACAGTTTGAACCAGCGTTGAACATTGCAGCAAAACACTCATTGAAGATTTCATCAGAAAGTATGAATCATAACATGTCCAAAGATGTTCGAAAACTACCATTCATGTCATCGACATTGAAGAAATCAACTCCGGAAAGCGCCTATCTGCATGGCTTGAGCTCTGGTCAGCTTATAACTGCCGTTTACAAGTTATGCCTCAGCGGTGCCGTTGATTCTGTCACATGTGATATGAACAATGTTTCAAACTTTGTCACAGAATTCACTTCGATAATGTCACTTGTAAAAAGGAAACGATCTGTTGGTCAAATCGAAGTTCACAATTCAAAAATCGGAAGAGGACTCGCCTGGAAGTCACAAAAGAGTCTCTGCAAATGTCATGGCACTTCCGGTTCATGTCTTGCTAAAACCTGTTGGGAAACCGCTCCATTGGCAGAACATCTCGGAAAACTTGCCTTGGAAAAATATACTAATTCAATTGGCATCAAAGTATCACGTGAAAATACAGACATTCCAAAAGAAATAACCAATAATCTCGCAAAAGATGACTTTTTGTTCATCAAAAAATAAAATGTAAACTGAAAAAGCACTATTACTGTTGTTCAAAGTTCAAAATTCCTTTGTGTAATTTTCCAAATAAAAAATATCAATTTATAAAGTCATATTTCAAAGAACTGATAATATTCTGATTTTGAATGGATTACGATATAAGTTTAAAAATGTATCATTATCGCCGTCTCATTTCAGTATTGAGTCAATACTACTGACTAGTCTAAACATTATAGACTATTCTGCTTCAAGTGGAATTCGGGCCAAATGACCACCGGGAAGACGCATTCCACTTTATCGTCTTTAGTTTGCAAAGCTCATCGACGTATTGCGTTTTTCTAGTAATAAAGTTGTTTTAATAGCAATATATTGTCTTAATATGTTGAGAGATTTAATTGCCCTTTATAAAGCTTCTAGACTTACGATAAGCTCTTGGGGAAAAAAGTAATTATTCAGGTTTGGGATCTTGATGTTGTTCGTCGGTTGAATTTTAAGATTCTATTAAAAATGCATAATGGGCCGCCACCATTCAAAAATATAATTCAAAATCTGACAAAAAAGGGAAACCGAGAAAGATTGAGAATTGAATTCGAGAACAAACGTTTTTTATTAATACTACAAGTGTAAGATTCAAATATTGATGTCAATTAAAATATATAATTTATTATCAATTATATATGAAATTATATAAAAATAAGTTGTATGGTATGATCTCCTAGCAGGATAGAGGAGTTGAAGATATGAGAGTGTCTAGAATGATAAAGTGAGGTGCGTGTTCCCGATGGTCGTCGTCTCTTTACTATACCAGGCGGAATTTGGACCAAATGACCATCAGAAAAAGGCCCCCATCTTTATAAATGATATGGTTGGACCAGGTCATATACTGACTAAATGAACGCGCTCTGAAGCAGCTCTCTACTACCACGCATTTCAATTAGCGTTATGCAGCATTACTTATGCTTTATAATAATGTTCAAATGTATAACTTACACAATGTTCTTATTCAGTGGGAAGTTAAACGGCTTAAGCCATTTAACTGGGTTCCATAGTTAAGCTGATGCGATGAGCACGCTTTCCACTGTTGAGCATGTTGACATCGTCAATTTGAAAACCTTTCTGAGAAAATTTCAACGGATATGATAAGGTGACGAATAATTTTTGGGTACTGTTGTCCAGTGTCACGTGGTTCATGTTCCAGCTATGGATAAAAATATAAAAGATGGGAATCGTTATGATACCCAAGTCATCCTATCCACAGGTAAATCCACAGTTTCCATATAACTTCGTGTCGCTATCATATCAATAAGTGGATTCGATTCAGATGATGAAGTATACTCACCACCGGATGAATATCTGTTCAGTCTACAGTCAATTTCAGGACTTGATTTGCAAGTATTGGGGCTAACAAGACTAGATCCCATGGACTGGTCCAAAAGTCCGACATAGTATTTCTGATAATCTTGTTGATAGTCTGATATTACAGAGTACTACATAGATAACCGTGTCGTATTGGTCACGTGCCTTATTGGCCTAGGTTTCTTGTTTTATAGGTCATTGTATAAACTAATATTTTAATGAATTCAACCGCCTTTACACCATTTGACGTTTCTATACAGAATTTGGATATCCGCCCTCAATCAGTATATGCCATACCGTATGGCAAAGGAGTCATCTTTGGCCTAAGTACAGTAATATAGGGGATACGACAATAGAAAGAGTTAGCCGTACTCTAATATATCGAGCTAGTTCGATGTGTTTCGAGGTTAATATTTGATCGTTTGCTCATACGAGAAGAAAAATTGGTTTATGGCCATGCAAGTTTAATGTAAACTATCAATCTAAATAAGCCAAACCAAGTCTTACCCAGGACTAACCGTGGTTAACCACGACGGACATTTCTTATAAAAATAATGATGGACCGTTTTACATCGGACAATAAGCAATAGTAGATATTGACTATTCTATTGGAACTGATCAGAGTAGACAGGTCCACACCAGAACACAAATTCAGAAACCAAAATCAAAAAAATGAATTTCGTAAATCAAAGAGCAGACTTATCGTATTCAACAGAAGTTATTGAAGAAATCGGTGATCCTCCCATTGTGTCGGCCGATACGACCACTAGGTAAGTGACTCTTAATGACCCCCTTTCTTATGGTCTTTTCTAGGACACCTGATGACGTAAGTCGAAGTCAATTACTTGAAGTTGGAAGCTGTTCTGATCTGATTCAAGATCTTGTTGAACGGCCTCGGAGTAAAATTAGTATTCGAACAGATAATACAGTCACGTAACCAACACCATACACTGTAGGATATAGTGCCTGTAATATCGACGTGCGGTTACCCGTTTTAAGTTGGCTCTGCGACGACGGTAACATCGAAAACTGCGAGAAATGTGGCAAAAGCAGCCGCCCAACTTGAACGGAATGTGTTTGAGAGAAAAGAAAAAGAGAGACTGGCTCAGCCACTCAAGTATGTTTGTCCAGTAGGAGAATCACAAGGCCACTTTCGAAACCACAAGGGGATTATTCGGTAATTTGTTAAAATATAGGAATTTTTGAATGATGAAAAGTGGTACTAAATGATGATGGTTTGGTTACAGAATGTATACCCGCACATAAAGGATAGTTTCAGCTCAAACTTAGTTCAAGAGTGGTTAAGTGTTGTTCAATTGATGCAACCATGATACACAACGGTTTAAATTGGTTAGAAGGGATCAGTTCTATTCAGAATAAAACAGATAGTCTAAATTGGGAACAAAGCAGAAACCATGAAAGATCATTCAAATTCACCACTCGATGGAAAATCAAATACCGATTTTATTCAAAACGGTTCAGGTCAATTTGGAATATCCTTAATATTCTTCTTATTCTACGACCATTTTTTTAAATCAGCTTAGATCTGAAAATTCTTTATATCCAAATAGTAACGGGACCACAAAGAGTCTTTCAAATACGAACATCAATAGGAATTGTTCTGCCTAGGATATGATTTGCGTGCAAACACAATTTATTGATTAAGTAAAATGGCATAACCCCGCTAAGTGACGACAAAACAGAAACTGATGTCACTCTCCTGGTATCATTTATTGATTAAGTCAAATCTATTATTTTCCATGTTAATGGCGATATTATTTCCACCTCTTGGAGTTGTTTCCGTATATTATTCATCCAAGGTTTTTTACGTTTAAACTATCACACATACGGTCGCTTTGGTCTATTTGCTGAATTTTGTAACAACCAGTTTTTTCGGTATCACGAACTCTTTATTGAGTTTATTTCTAGAGGTGGGCCAAGTCAAAGTCCGAGGTCTCTTGAGTAAAAGCGAATGGTCCTGTCGAACCAATTTGGACGGTCATTTATGAAATAACGTGATTATGAAATAAAATCAGTTTTAGTCTTTAATATTTATGTCAAATGGTAATCGACTACTTGCAAAAGACATGTACGGTATGGCCACAGTTTTGTCAATGGTTGCTCTAAGGAATTGGCTTTATAAAGAACGTTAACGTGGTGACAGATATTCAGATGAATTTTATGGTGTCCATATTTGATAAAGTTATAAATTATGCAGGCTCAATAAAAGCTTCTTCCTTTGCTGTCTTGGGTTCTTCATCACAATTTTATTACTTCAGGAATAGAACTATATTTTCTTTGGGACTCATAAGAACTGTATTCTGATTGGTCGGATATTTCGATTGGCCGAGAAGAAATGGTGCCAAAATGATTTGGTCCTAAAACAAGCCCTCAATATTCAATATGAAGAGTATATTTCCAGTAAATGAGCCAAATTCAAGTTCAACACTTGCACCAGAAACAGCTCCGACATCATTGATGAATTTCAACCTGACAGTAACTGCTTCAGTAACTTAGAAAAATAACCACCATTGCCATTAACTTGTAAATAATTCTAAAGCAATTCATGTCCGATTTTATGTCCGATAATGGAAATGAATAAAAATTGGCCAATTAAATGATTTGAGTCTAATAAAATTTTAAGGTATGAGTCATTCACTCAGGTCAAATGAATATAGGTCAAGTGATGTCGCTATCTCTGGCAGTCAGATTCTGGCTAGCTCTCGGACCATGAAACTTCTCTGGGTTCAAATACGGATCACAACGAGGTCAAATCGGGTCGATTTTCGACACATTGGTGAGGCTTAGTAAGTTTAGTCCCTGAACAGAAATCTTAATTCAGGGTACTAAATCATCTTACTGCCACGCCAGCATGACGTTGTCAATATTGTTCGGTAGTGCACGCCGTATAGTGCAACATTGAGGCCAAACATTTTTGCGTGCTCTTTCTTAACAAAAAGTGTGTTGCTAGGGATAAATTGCTCTGTATCTGTTTCTGAGAATCTCTATTTTCAGTTGCACGGCTTCAAACTTTTCTGATTGGACCTTGGCCTTGGGCGCTAATCTTAGTCATCATGACATTTTCCTTCTTTGGGTTCATACTCTGTGCCCCTAGGTCCCGTTATTAAGGCCACACTGATAGAGACAGTGACAGAGATTCTCTCACTCTCCATTTGGTCCCGGATCTACTCTCTAAGGATACCCCGCTCTCGTATATTTGATTGAATTACTCATTTTATTTAAATAACTATATAACAGAGCACATCGTAATAATTTGTAATAAAGATTCCGAGTAAATAGATTTATCGTAACTCACACACAGCTCGACCAAAAGTCGTCCTGCTCCATTTTGAATCGCTTTCATAGGATCCAAGAATCATTCAGTATAAGTACAAGTATAACTGTCTTCGTAAGGCGGTAAAACTGATGTTGTCGAAAAAGGAACGACATCGAGGCCGACAATTGATTTTTAACGAAAAATTATGTAGCTTTCCGTTATTACGGGCCGTAATTTACGGCCGGTAGCGGCTTACTCGCAAATGTTATGGTCCGTATAAAATGAGCTTTTGGATCCTCAACTTAAAATTTCTTGTTGCTGCTTGCGATTCAATCTAACCAATATAACGATAGGTACACTTCGCTTGGGATTTTGTTTTTATTTAGAAATATCATATTTTCGAAAAATGGTCCATAAATAATAAGCTTTTCAAACGAAGAATGAATAAATAGCCCACTAAATTAGTTGAGACTTACGCATTATCCAAGTTTACACTCTGATAGAATTTCAGTAATATTCATATTTGAGAGCCTCAAATTGAGACTCCTTGAAAACCGAAATCCATAAGGTCTAATTTGAGAATCGATTTGTATTGCAAAGACGCCCAAATGAGATTGAAATAGCTGATCGATTGAAGATATGATTATCTCTGAATTTATATTTCAAAAAATTTAACGAAAGTAACTGGTAATAGGCTTGGTCATTCAACCTGATAGATCAGTAACATTTAACTTTTCTAAATAATTGCTAACTGCCAATTCGTTTTCATCACAATCGGGAGCAAGATGTAAGTAATAAACTTTCTCCAGCTGCTTGTAACGAACATTGTAACTCTCGAAATAAATATTATTTGTTTTTATATGTGGTTTACGGTAAATAGTTTACGGATATATATGGTTTTGATGTTATATTTAGTTTATGGTAAACCCAATAGCGGGCTGCTCATATGACAAACTGCACATCACTGAGTGGAAAATGCGTCAAAAATTCAAAGTGTCACAGTGACAATTTTGGCCCCAAAAGTATATTTCTATGATTGAATTGTTCTTGAGCGAGATTAGTAATTTCTAAATAAGTCCAAAAGTAGTACTAATATAATATTAGAGTGGCTCAAGAGGATAACGCTGAAGTGGATCATTGACATTGGTTGTTGAGGGACTGTACTAGTCACTGTTATTTTTAGATCATCCGTTAATCATCCTGAAATTACCTGATTATGAAGAATAATTGAAGTTATTCCTGATTCAGAATCAAAATAAATTCCCGGTGATACTTGCAATTCGTTGTAATTTTGTATCATTTGAAATTCACGACATTTGAATATCACCAATGCAAGAGCCGACGTTGACATCCAATACGATATCCAGCCCATCTCTAAATATTCCGATTTCGACATGGATTCTTTGCCTTCGGATTTATACGGATTTGAAAGATTTTAGTGATATTTACATACCGATGACGAGTGCCGAAATTGTACTAACAATTAACGAACAAAATAAGCTTGGTTTCAAAACTTCATTTAAATCGGAAGTAAACTCGCGTTTTGACAACTCTTTAGCCTTAAAACCATAAATTTTGATAAAAAGGGGTTTATAAATTAATGATCATCGCTAG
The DNA here is from genome assembly GCA_004367895.1 of Oikopleura longicauda. Classification (NCBI taxonomy): domain Eukaryota; kingdom Metazoa; phylum Chordata; class Appendicularia; order Copelata; family Oikopleuridae; genus Oikopleura; species Oikopleura longicauda. Next base: position 20,288 of record SCLD01113511.1, read on the forward strand.
GTTGAATTCCGGGATTAAAAATCGGAATATCTTTTTTCTTCGGGAGATTTTTTCATTTCAAAAAATTGTAACTGATTCAGTGAATCATGCTGATTCCGGGAATATAAATCTTTTTGTCCAATTTCCTGGAAATTTGAAATTGAAATTTTTACGCATTTGGAAATGATTTTTGAAGCTCTACAATCTGAGCTTTTCAGATTCAAGTTTCATTCGCTGTGTTAAAAAATTCCAAAATTCCCGGAATTCAACCTAATAATCGATCATAGTATTAACATGCGTTGTGGTGCAAGCGATCATACTTACACGGCTTTCAACATCAGCAATGGTTTCACCTTGCAAGTGACAAATTCGTAACCTTGAACTGAATTCTTAATTCGGATTTTAAGTTTTTTTTTCATCAAAACTTTATGTATTTCGGGAATACATTTTCAAAAGTTTTAATAAAATAATTGAAATTCCGTTATCCTAAATTGGAAGAAAATTTTAATGAATTGGACCCCTTAGTTCTTGGAGTAACTTTACATAATCTACGAAAGTTAGTTCGGATCATTCGTTTAGACAATTCAAAACTGTTTAGTCTCTGTTTAGAAAATTTTGTATTTGTGAATATAATTTATCTCTATCAACCTTAATTAACTAGGTATAGAGCACCTTAATGAGAGTCTTATTTCATGCACTTGTCCTTTTTTGTCCTTTCCATCATGTGCCAAGGTCATAAGAATCGATTGCGTATTAACCACAACAAAAATTACTGAAAGAGCTTGATAGACCATCATTGAAAGTGAATAAGAACGAATTAAAATAATAACATTAATTATAGTTTATTGACCGGAATATGTAAACAACATGGTCAACATTTTTAGCAACAAGCGGCATAATGACAAGCGGCATATATCGACCCCGGAGATCCTGGAGATCATTTTTATCAAATCTACAGTAGAAAAATTAAACTTTTGAAGTGCGAGGTGATACGAGACTATTTATAGGCTGTTTTTGAAAATTCGCCACTTAATCTGCAAATCTTGGAACCAATCCAATCAAAAATTGGATTTTTGGGAACTGAGCTAGATTCATTTTTTGAAACAAAATCCTGATTTTTTAGGAGTTTTGAGGTCTCCGATATGAGATTTAACTCGAAATCGGGAAAACTGAGGCATCATGATGCTAAACAAAATAAATGATCAATTAAATAGGTTTTATTTGATATCAAGCTTCAGGATTACTTTCAGATATTTCAGAATAACGTTCGGAAATTATCACAGTCATTATAAAAGAAAATTCTCTTGCACCACTTGGCGCCTATCGAAATAACTAGTATCTTAGAGACTATTAATACGTTATAAAATTTCAATATGCGTCAATTCCAAAAATTCAAATTCTCTTTGGCAGTAAGATACTAAAAAGATTGTCATGGCTTGTTGTCGCAACCAATGAGCTGTTTTTGTTTGCAGAATTTCGGATTTCAATTTGCTTGATCGCAACTGTTGCGGCTGAAAAGAAAATAAAAATATTGTAACAAACAACTAAACGGTAACTTTACGGTTATAACAACTTTGATAATGGGTGATTTTGGTTTATATGTCTTACCTTTGGTTCCGAAGCACATGTTCTTAAATCTCTTGAAACTTTATCTAGAATCTTGAAAATTCACGATTATTAAAAAGCAATGAAATCTTGAGCTCGTTTATATAAGTGAGAATCATCACTTCACAGAATGATTTCTCGCCCTTTTGAAGTCAAATCTCGCTTTAATACCCAACGTACAGAGTAACCACGGCCACATGGTACAGTATGAGTGACAAACCTACACGGGCCTATTCCGAAGGCATAATTTTCGGTATTTGGTTGAGATTTAATTTTAGTACCAGGGTTATACACAGCCACGGAACTTGTGAAAACAAATCAAGTTTTTATGTTTTGGCTTGCCGATCAAACGTAATTATATCAAATGAAAACTAATGTTTGATGCAAATTAACATCATCAAGAACTCTTAGAGTGAGTTATGTCACAACTCGATCTGACGACTAGCTCGATCAGCGTTTTATTGCGTGAAAGAAAAATTGCGACAGACACAGAGTGGATAAGAACAAAACTGTCCATTAATTTGTATTTTCACAAATGCAGTAATCACGTACCCATAAAGTATATTTAAGCCCAGATGGATCAGTTAAAATTGCTGAAATCAACGTCAAAGACGTGGGAAGTCTAGAAACACGTCTGAACCATTATGTTCATACGAGAACGGTTGTTCTAGATTCGTACCACCGTACTCTTCGTGTGGAGGCCTTCATGTCTTAAGAATACGGACTTAAGCACGGAGTACAACCATTATTACCAGCACACAGCACGTATAGTACGGAGTACGAAGGGTACGAATATTCGTATGAGCATTCCTAGTCTGAACAATGAAAATATCCTTACATCTTATTAGATGAGCCTATGCACCAAACTGTCTCAAAACTAATCTCAAATCACCTTTAATACCCAGAATTAACACTTTTGAATCTCAGTTATTATTTGAGTTTGGAGTTAATATAGAGTTTGTATTGAGAAACGAACGTATTGCATCGTAAAAACGTTCATTGTTATTACAAGCAACTGATATTCAGGTTCATACACGACCAAAAGCACGCCAACAAATCAAAATACGAAAGAAACTTCAATTTCAAACACCACGCCTGGACTTTATCTCAACTGAAAGTTCTAAAGTGATTTAATCCATTTTATTTTCTGTACAGATGTTATGTTTCGAACATATAATTTTTTTTATATATACTTACGTGTTATAAAACAAGAGGTTATGTGTTAATTATTTACCAATGAAGCAATTATTTATTGGTCGGCATTTGGTCTATATTGACCAAATCCAGTTTTGGTCATTTGAATATGTAAGTCCATCAGCAGCTGGTTTGTTCGTTGACTATGTCGATTATAAACATTTTCAATTCCATTGATGGCGTTCTTTTGTGAATGTTCAAATCGCTTAACCAGTCGATCATCGTGACGTGCATCTGGTCGTGGTTTTGGTTTTGGTTCTATCCTCCGTAGTATAAGATGACGTTGTCTCAAGCGTTCTGACGGGAGGGTGGGGATTTTGCTGGCGCTAAAATCACGAGTTTGAATTTTTTTTCAAGATTATTCATGAAAGATCATCGAAATGAATGCTCGAAATGCCAATTGGGGATGTTCATGCGGGGATCAAATTAGGGTTTAGGGCGAATGATGAATCAATCATACTCGGAGATATTAATTACAAAGAGTTTTGAAAATACGAATAATGGATTGCTCTAGTAGTCTGAGATACCCAAAAAGAAAAATCTTTCACACGAAAGATCTCTTTTCAAACCTTTTTGGTTGGCTTGGTTCTTTTTACAGAGCACTTAATTGGTGTAATTGCAGGTTTTCAAATAGTCCCAGACTAAGCTGTCATTAAATTATAGGTTTCACTCACGTTGTTCTATAAGCTGAGCTCATTTGTTGATTATAAGCCTCTTGCGAACAAACATGTTCCTCTTCCCGAACATATTTATCGTGTTCGTGATCAGAAAAGAACATTTCTTTAACATTTCGCATGTGTAATTTGGTATCAGCTGATTGGAACTCAGGTTCGGTTTGATTTCCAAGTCGTTTTATTCGTTGTATATTTTTTTGAATTCGAATTTTTTCTTCCGGTTCGACATGAATTTGAATTATGTCTTTGATTTTGATGGGTAGAATTTGATCGTGTGTCGAAGATCCTGTATCGCTCAAACTCTGAATTGAGCTTTTCCGCAACTAAAAATCTATAAGAAATTTGCTCAAAATAAGCTCATTTTTTCTCTAAAAACTCAAATAATGGCTCAAAACTTACTCGTTGGGGTATGATGCTCGCTTTATTTTCCATTTCGGGATATACTTTTGACGATATTTGGCTCGAATTCTTCTCCTAAATTATCAAAATTAGGCTATTTTATTTCCGAAACTAAACACCATAATTATAATAAGAAGGCCACATGAGATTACTCGGGTAACTTCTTGTGAAGATAAGCATTGGGGTCGTATGGGAGGCACGAGATTAGACTACGATAAGCCAACTTTGCATCAACTCATTTTAGAATCGAGTGCTACCCCCTCCCCTACATAAGGGAGTTTTCATGTAAGGTCCGTCAATAGATCAACTATGACACATTTCCCTTTTTATTTACCTTTTTAAAAGAGTTCCGTTTTGATACTCTTCTTCGGATTGTTCCAGTTTGTTCAGAATCGGATTTGTATCCTTCCGACGATTCGATTGAAATTCGAGTTTCTAGAAATTCTAGTTTATCAAAATTATTTATTTTTATTATAAATAATGAATTGATTGATGAATAATGATATATCATGATAATTTATTAACTTTATGCGAATCAGTCTTTATCTAAACTGGTTTAAGTCTAAGGATAGAAATTCTAGAAGAACGAAACTTTTGAGATTACGTAGGATTTACATTTGTGGCGGGTGTCCAACTGTATTAACATACGATTACTCGCGATCTCGTTAACCATCTCTGCATGAAATGTTTTTTTCGAATCGCGGGAGCACTCAGCATGACATCTAAGCCCAAATTCAACACCATTTTCAATTTGTCTATTTTTCATTTAACATCATTAAAACATGTAAAACACGACACGTACGGCCAAATTTAAACTTCGCATGAAAATCCTATCATAAGTTATGATTCATAACCCTTGATATTCAGAGATTTAGAAACCTTATCAGATCTAAACAACCGGTTAGAATATTTGAATGTTCTAAAAATCTAGTATGAACCGGTTTCAAAAGCTTGGTTGTAATCTAAACCGGTCAAGTTTGACGTTGGGCAACTCGAAAAAGTCAAAAATATTTTTATTTCTCAAATATTCGAATTTCGGAAATCACTTTTGAAGTGGATATTTCCACTTTTGGTATTATTTTAGTGATCGTCTTATTTCACTGTACTGTCAAGAGGTTAAAGTATCTTCTCCCATCGTCATGTGATTTCGATTTGGGTGGTGTTCATGTTATGATGTGGTGAAATTTGAATTTCCCTCAAAAATTCTAGATAAAACTTAGACGAAATTGAACCTTGTTTTTGCAATAGTTTTCCTGTACCTAATTAAAATAACTCTTACTAATTTAGTTTTTAATATATAATTCATTTATTCATGAAATTCGCGATTCGGAACTCGGCCTACACTAGTTATTTCGATCGTAATCTTATCAGAAAAAATGTTCCCACCGAGGCATGCTGCGGCGTGGGTGACTCGCGACGGCTCACGAGTCTTCAAGTCCAGAAATTATGGAAAAGATTTCTTAATTGACCAAAAAATGAATTTTGAAAACCCCGAGAAACCGCACTCGTGATCAATATAACGCTGATCGTTAGCGTCTGATCTCAAAACATAAAATAACCGTCTCATCGATAATCGTCCCATTATATTATATAAATTATCAATAAATAATATAATTTGTATGGAAAATTCAGCAAAATTCGAATTCATATCAGATAAGATACCCTACATATCATATGTAACATATGACACAAGGATATACCTGGTACTCGGTTGAGGCGAAAATAGATTTTGATCTAGGATATACGTTGTATATCAGACAAGTTTGAATTGTAAATATATTTATAGCTGGATGCAAATCTATTTATATATTTTGCTCCACCAAAAGTTGATTCCTAAAGTCTTAAAACTAAAATTTATACCGTATGTTCAGCGTGTTCAGTTAGCCCTTGTACAGCCCTTGTAGCGTATAATACTAATTTAGATTCAATGTGAAACTAGTAAAATCTCTAAAATTAAGACCGAAAGAATTTTAATCCCATGGTTCCGTAATTGAAGTGTAACAAAAACTATGAAATAATTCCACTCTAGTATTCTAATCTTGGGTTACGAAAATTTAATTTCGTTCATAGGAGACACACAATCAGAGTAGAAAAATGATGCCGCTGTCGCAGTCATTTAATAATAAAAATTGTCTTTAGGTTAGATCAAAGTGCCAAAAATACGTTTGTTTGAATGAAAATACGTATCATAAGAATTGAACAGAATTCTTTTCACTTCATGCTTTATGAATTCCTTTTCGATCGGCTCCTTGACTTTTTTACACAAAATATTCGGAAAATGTAAAATTGTATTATCGAATTTATGGTCGCATTATTTTAACGTTTCGACAACCGGATTTTTATATTTAGTTTTTTTTTGTTATTACGTTACATCTCTAAATTATCTTGAGGATATTAGTTTCAGTGCTTTACAAAGCGCGAAGTCTTGCTTCCGGTATTAGGAAGAATATTTTGTGTATTATATATATCGAAACTTAAAAATGCACATTCTAAAATTTTCCGTGGACATCAGTTTTACTTATACTTAACCTATTAGAGATAATAAGATTGCTGCTAAATCCGTGCTAATGTAAATTTCATATCAAATTCAATATCTCTCACTGTCCCATACAAAGTACCGCGCTAAATTGCGGTAAACCGGATGCAGATTATTAAAACGAATCCCCTTTAACTTTGAAATTTGTAATTTAATCCAAATCTCATTTTTCTGATTTTGAAAAAAACTGACTTTTTGACAGAATGCGCCATCTAAGCATTATCAGCTTAGCAACACGTCTTTTGGGCGAAACTTTTATATCAGCTGATCTGGCTCAACATAAATCATCTGTTAGATATAGTACCTGATGATAGAGAATCTGTATTTGTGGTAAAAACTTCTTTATTTCCATTTCCATCGAAGTGGACCGGCTGAAAAATATATTAATATCAAACTTGGACTCGTTTTTGACACCGTTTTCATATTGGATATTTGATTTGGGTCAGGTTGATTTGGCGAACAACATGGCGAACCGAACTTTATCTGGCGACCGCCATTAGGAATTTGGCGAACCGAGATCAGATTTAGCGAGCCAAAATGTGACTAAAAACCCATTTCAAAAACACCCTGACCCAAATTGCACCCTAACCCCGATTGCACCCTAACACTACTTTCACCCTCAGCCTTATTTCACCCCGACCCTGATTCCACCCTAACCCTTATTTCATCCGAACCCTAATTTCACCCTGGCCCTAATTTCACCCAAACCTTAATTGCAATCTAACCCTGATCTCACCCTGACGCTTATTTCATACAAAATCGATTTTGTTCTCGATTTCCTTTACTTACTCTCCATACTCTATTTTCTTGTTCGAAATCGAGCCATGTTTTTGGATTTGAATGAAGGCTATCTTGTGACGAAATTCTGGATCTCGATTTCATTATTTCTTCATTCAATTCTGATCTGGTTTGATTTTGAATCTCAGTTTGATATTCAGAGTTAATCGCCCAATTTTCTTTTTCAGCCTAAATGTTCCATTGAAATTATTTTTTGTTCAAATAGAAGTCTCATCCTTAATCATGACGTCATCTAGAATAAAAAAAACACTGAATTATAGCATTTTCCCGTCGTCGTGAATTATATTTATTTTCATTAAGAGCTCAAGTTTGGACTCTCATCGTTACAAGCCCTCATTATAAGCCCCTCAAAGGCTTAGAAACGTTAACTGGTGAACAGTCACGATGCCAAGTGGTTCTACAGAACCAAAAGCCCCTAAAAGTCCCTAAAATGAGTTTCCCTAGAATGTAATTCCGTATCTTTTGGTGATATCCGCTCAAACCGGAAGTGAAATTTTCCAAGAGCGCTACTGGAAACAGAAACCGGAAATCAAACATTTCAGTCATCGTCTCGAATTTTATTAGATCAAGAATAATCCCATGTTGATTGATGTATCCTACCTGCTTCCAGATACCAGCTATCAATCTCCTGGGTCAAATGGCATCATGATTCATGACTGCTAAACATTCTTTCATTTTTTAGATTTTTATGCAACTGACAGAATAGGCAGAATATGTATTTAAGTGAATACAATTTTACGCTTTCTAAAAGGATTGGTACATATCCAAATGGCAGCCTAAACTGTGAACCAGTTCGAGCTTTGGTATTTCGAACATCCAGCCCCAAAATGTCGAATAACTCATTCAGGGACATTATTCATAATGGCAGTGTCGATCAAAATGGCTAATTTCGGTAATGAACAAGTGTTAGGAGATTTATTTAAGTCGATTTAAATAACGTTAAGCTTAAAATTGAGTAGTATTATCTTCAAAGCTTTCAGTTGTTGATATAGATATGCATTTTT